>CAJUYH010004193.1:30678-45733 GCA_910591685.1 Galerucella tenella | reverse complement strand
ACTTAGTTCTGCTATTGCAGGTTCATAATGATATCTTCCTTTTTTTTGACCGGCAACGACGTTGAATAGCCAATAAAAAAATCTCAAAACCTTTGTATTTACCACACTAACGCCAAGTAATTCTGTTTCGAGTACCTAGTTGGGATCACCGTGCAATATACTGGAATTATTAAAAAGTTAAAGGTCTACGGTGGTTCACAAGATCGTACAATTGAAGGAAGAGATCACACAAAAAGTTAATGGAGAGTCATGTGAACACTTGCCATGCTCTGTATATGGATAACTTTTATAATAGTGTTCATTTGACTAAAAGATTACTTGAAGCTAGTACATACGTCACAGGCACATTGCTACAAGACAAAAAGGTAATCCTCAAAATTTGATGACAAAAAATATTAGAAAAAATCAAGTATGTATAGTCCTGAAGGCATATTATGTATGACCAAATGGAACGATAAACGAGAAATATGCATGACATCTTCAGAATTTGGTGGTCAGATAACTGCAACAAGATCTAGAAGACGAATTGAATCCCACAAACCTGAATTAATTGCTAAATGCAATAAATATAAAGTTGGTATTGACTTGAGTGATCAAATGCTTAGTTACTACAGTTGTGAACATAAGTGTATACGGTGGTATAAAAAATTGTTATTCAAAGCCTTTCAGGACCATCAGCAAAATCACAGCGTATAAGAACAAAATCATTTGGACATTTACCACTGTATTGTCCAAAAGGTCTCGACAACAAAATAAAAAGAAGACGATGTAAGTATTGTTGGGACACCAGCAAAATACGGAAGGATTCAATTTTTCACTGTTCTCGGTGTCCAAATGAACCTGGTTTTTGTTCGGAAAATTGTTTTAGACTCCATGAGATCTTGCATGATTAAACAGTGTTACGTAATTTTTGGATATAGTTTCAAAATCTTGTATTTAATTAATTTGTTTCATTCATGTTCCATGCATTTCGAGTTTTTGTTCCTTTTAAAAATAATTATCACGTTGTTTTGTACAAAAACAAACCACCCGGTGCGGTGGTGGCACATGGAACAAAGTTCCAAACCATATGCCAGCACCGCGCCAGGCGCGGTCATTTTTTATTTTCACTTTACACGAAATAAATTCATAATCTGTTAATCTAGACACAGCTGAACATCCAACAATAGAATATATCACAATATTTTGCAATAATCCTACTGGCATGCAGATATTATTTGAAAATTTTACCGGAGACGAATGTGTTCTTAGTGCTCTGGAGTAAACTCCACATCCTGAGCCTTCTTTCATTTTTGAGCCATCTGTATATATGCGTAGTGGATTTGCAGCATCTGACTGTGTTCTGTTTAAAAAAACATATTCGCACTAATTCAATTGAAACTGGAACAACTTGTTTCTTACATCCGGTGAAATGATAATTTTAATAATTGTCACGTATACTGACAAACAAGGTAATTACTATTATTTAGTTCACAAATCGTGAGAGTTTTAGTAGCTTAATGAATATTTTAATTAACTTAAAACCAGAATATCTTCAAATTGAAGCCTTCAGCAAACTGTAAACAAATAATTGTCTTGCCTACTCTATTTTGTAATACTATTCAAATATATTAATTGTGAGGATTTTACCATTTCCTGATAATAAACTAGCAATTAACATTCTTCTAAGTCTAACTTGAAAAATAATTATAACCTTGTTACACGAACGTTATTCAATTTCTTGGTAAAAAGATATGAATTATATAAAGTTCGTTTCAAAATATTGGATTTCAACTAACTTTTAAATTGAAAGGATTATCGGTGAAAGTGAAAATTTCCTCATTTGTTACTAACAAGGTAATAATTTGTATTCAGATAAATATAATTAATTAGCAATACAAGTTACATTGCACTAATACAATTAATTAACAATAACAATTGAGGCAGAAAGCAATGACTCCACGGTGTGTAGTTTTGAGTTATAAATATTCTTAATAAGAAGTTTTATTAAACTAATTATTCAAATTATTGTTTTTCGAAAACCATTATTGTGGTAAACATAAATATGAATTGCCCATTCACACAAAAGCTTGTTTAACCAATTCGAAGATATTGCTTCTGTATCTAGGAATATTTATTCGCTCTCAAGTTTAAGTAGAGATGAAAGCTTGAAATTTTGTCATTTCCGTGCACTCCGTGCACAGTTATTTTTCCAACATTCCTGTTACAACATAAGGGGATGAATATCTTCTGTATGTTCCTTGTGGCATCACTTATTCTTTTTCCTCTTATTTTTTCGGGAATCAAACCTCAATATTATGCTTTTATATTTTTTAATTACGACATTTCGGCAACATTCCAGCCACACACAACGGAAAAAATTGACAACTAGAAAATCAATAATATTTTGAAGTTTGAGACTGCAAAACTTTGTTGTCAAATTATATTAAGGTCCATTCACAGTAAATCATATCTCTGGTAAAATGTGAAATAAAATATTTTTTCTACGAAGTGTGTAAAGTTTTACTTTTCTGCACTAGTGCGTGAAGTGAATATGTTGAGTTTTTGGGGAGTATACTGACATTTGAATATATAAAATATATATTTGTATGATTGTAGCTTACCAAATGGATGGAAAATTGAGAAATTTATTTGAAATTTTGCTATAATTTTAAATAAAAAGGAAAGTATGTTTCAATAATTTCTTAATGGCCCTGGTATAAGAGTCATCAAATGAATGTCAAATAATAATGGTTAATTTGTTGATATGTATTTAATAATAAATCTATTTTTATGTAAACTTTTGAGTTTTTTCCGCAAGCTATTAGAAAAAATGGTGTACCTAACACGTGCGTACAGTGACTTTTCCGCATGTGATTGCTGGCCGAACTCCGCTGAAGCGTCGCTCGGCCATCTGCAATAGCGTGCGGAAAAGTATCACTTTACGCACTAGTTAGGTGAATTCCTATTAATTTATGACATTCTAACGATATGGTAGTCTACTAGGAATGGGATACAGTGAAGTGCACGTTCCAGGAACGGTTTTATTGGGAAAGCGCTTTTTTTAGCTTATTTTGGAAATGTTGTTAATAAAACGCGTTTGTTGTTACTTTTTTGTGTATGATTATTTTTGTTTTCAAAATATGTATAACTCAGTTTGGTGATTTTGTGTATTGAAGTGTGTATCGATTAACAACTATTCCAATGATAAATCATAAGAAAACCTGGATAAAAATTTAAGATGCTAACCTGATAACGCAGGTTGTTGATTATTGGAAATTTTTTTTTCAAACATTGGTCACCAAATTTGACTATATTCGACTGAAATACTAGCTACACATTTATCTGGATTTAGTTGTATCAAAGCACTTTCTTTGATTTTTCGTCCTTTATTATTGGGCTCTTTCAATATTATTTTTGTCGAATCCCATTGAATTTGATGCCCCTCTTCCCAAGCATGTTTGCAAATACCTGACTTAAAAAACTCCCTATCTTTGATATACTTTTCATGTTCATTTATTCGGACTTTCAATGATGGTCTGGATGTTTCAACTAAATAATATTTGTCGCATTCACAAGATATTTGATATATGCAGTTTTTTGAAGATTGTTCTTCATTTTTTGGTTCCGTTTTCTTTAGTATAGATGTCAATGTATTGTTAGATTTAAAGCTATTTCGAATATTGAATTGATTACCAATTCTCTTTATTCTTTCTGATAAACCCTGAAAATACGGTATTGTCAAGTTTTTAAAAATTATGTTAGCTGAATTATTAATATTATTGCTATTATTATGTGGTATTAACAATGAGCCCTTCTCTATATTCTTAATTCCTTTATTTACAAACTTTGCCGGGAAGTAATGTAGTTTAAAACATTTTTCAGTAAAGTTTTCTCTTTTGTGAAATGATATTGTTATTAATATTTTCACACAAAATTCACTATGAAATAAAGCAGTTATTGAGAAACTTCGATTATTCGATTATTTTTTATGGGTATCTAGAACAGACAATAATTAAAATGATTTTTCTCTTGTTCCCCCCATCCTGGGAGACACTGTATATAAATCACAATATAAAAATTGTGAAACATTACAAAATATTTAACATGTAATTATGTACAATAGCTTAAAACCATTTTCATCAATAAATCTGCTAAGAGCTAGTTATGATTTCATTGTAAAATTTTGCACATGCCGACCTACATGTCAATGTACTTGATGTTAATATTTATCACAAAACTCACCTTTCATATCACAAGATAGATCCAATACGGCTGTTCCTATGAATATTTCCTTTTTTAAATGTATTTCACGGTACTGTTATTATCTGCTTTCGTCGTTAAACTTTTGAGTATGAGTTACCTATCACATGTTAAACTAATTTAAACACTTTTAAAAAGAGTACAGTCTTTGAAACGGTCGTTAGAAAAATTTCACCACAACTCAGCTGTATATATAAAAGTAACAGAAAGAAGTTTTTTATGTTAGATTTGGAAAAAAAACTGAACGTAACAATGTCCACGAACTCGAGTACCGACGTACTGTAACAATAGTTGGTTCTGACGTATCATGGAATCCACGACAGAGTATACATTATTTCCCCAGGCGCGGTGTACGGTAAATGTTGGTGGAAGTCAATTTTGAGGTCTTTCGTATTCGTATGATTAATCCGGGTGGCGATACAAGAATAGCAGAAGAAAGAGTTTTATGGCAAATTTTTACCTTTTTCTATGATGTCGCTACCGTAGGATGACAGTTTATTTAATTTTGATAATTTTGACTTGTCTTTATTAGGAATTGGTATGTATATTACTAGTAACAAATGGATCTTTTCACACTAGTAAAGTACCGGGTGTGACTACCGCTAGTAGAGGTTAAATAAAAAATTGTAGAACGTGTCACACGGTAAGAACTTTAGTTCCTTTTAAGCAATAATCAAATTTTTTGAATCAATAAATAAATACACATTTATATTACTTAATATAAGAATTTATTTTACTCTGGATGGAACTTCACTTTACAATCCATATATAATCGATTATTTCTAATCGATCCACAATCGATTATTATCTATTATCATCATTTCATTAATAATAGATGATTATCGATTGTCGATTATCGATAGATCGATTATCAACAATAGATTAAATAGTCGATTATCAACAATCAATTATCATCAATCGACTATCAGCAATCAATTATTAACAATCGATTAATAATCGATTAACCTCAATCGATTAATAATCGAATATCATCAATCCTTCATCCACAATCGATAAATAACCGATTGTATATAATCGATGAATATTCGAATATTTCCAATCGATTAAAAGTCGATTGTTTCCAATCGATCAACAATCGATTATTATCAATTGATTAATAATCGATTAATGATCGATCATTATTAATCAATATACAGGGTGATTCATAAGTAATGGGCCAAATTGTAAATCTACGTTCAGAAGGCCAAAATAATAATATTTTAATTATCAATAATGGGTCTTAGTCTGCTCCTTACTGAGGTACAGGATGTTGAAGCAAAAAAATAAAATAGATTTTTGTTAATAGATCAGCTACTTTTCTACATAATGACTTGAAAATTGGGTATGAACTAGTTTTTGTAAGGGTAAACAAGAATGTGTGAGAGGATTGAGTTAACTCGTAGATGTCGCCACATGCGCCATATGAATTAGATGAAATCAGCTACAAAATTTGTATTGCTCATTATTTTACACATAACGGTCAGATCTTTTGCGCCGCGACCCCCGGTCGCTCAAACCTAACGTAAAGAACTAAAAGTCTAAAAAGGATCAATCTTGCAAAATAGTATATTGAAGTATAAGTGGATATTAAGATTCTTTAAAACACGCATGATTTTTCGAGCACGACGGCGAAGCCGGAGTGCTTCAAGCAGAGCAAGTGTTTTAAAGAACAGTTATCCACGAATACTTTACGCTATATTTTTTTATGGGTGCAATACCAACGGCATTTTCCATTTTAATTTATAAATTTGACATAGTTACATATTGTTCGAATGAAATGATTTACACCATAGATTAGGTAACTATAAAACACACCCGTGTTTTAAAGTTCGTTTCAAACACGCTGAGGCGTACTTTAAATAGGTAAAATGGTTCACCAATGAAAAAAATTAGAGAGAGAGAGAGAGAGAAGAGAGAGAGAGAGAGAGAGAGAGACTCAAGGCACATAACGCAGCAACGTAACGTAACGTTACGGTCAGATCTTTTGCGAATTACCCCCTGTCGCTTCGCTCCAACCTAACGTAAAGAACTAAAGACAAAAGACAAAACAAAGACAACTTCTCAAAAAAATTCTGCGTATATTTAATATTACAAGTGTTGGTCTATTTTTTACTTAAATAAGTGGTGATAGAGAGAGTGGGAATATTGTTATGAAAAAACGTGCTGTGGGTCCTCATGTCCCTTATTCTAGTTAGTTTGGTTAGTTTTCATTATCAGCTGAACTTCAATTATTAATCAGATCTGATAACCAACTGACTTATGCCACATGCCAAAACACTTTTAATGCTGGTTTTGATATGTCTATCAAGAATATATAATAAGATTAACTAGTCTTGAAATAATTTAATATTGAAGGCAACCAAGAATTTTTTGAAATTTCTATTTCTATTTATAATTAAGTATATAAAGCTAGTAAAACAATTCAAAATGTGAAACATCAACGACACCATTTATTGAAATGAATATGATTGATATCAACGATTTTGGGTAGCCTTAGTTGGATTGTCGTAATACGTACCTAATACAAAAACAAAAGTACAGCCTTCCTTCCACCTTTCTGGGCTCTTCGAGATTTCTATACTTTGTTTTCAAACGAGGAGCGATTTGAATTCAAATTGGCATTTCTGCAGCCTAGTGATTGGTTAAATTGCCGCCAGTTTCACACAGCTTTTTTGATACAACTGACAACGATATTTGTCAGTTTTGTATTTATGTGAAAATATTATAACCTCAATTTTCATTAGGTACATATTTTTCACCGGAATAAAAAATGAAGAAGGAAAAATAATAGGAGAAGAAATGGAATATGAAGAAATATGGATGCAGCATTTTAAAGAGTTATTAACAGAAACGGAAGATACGGGAGAAATAGATATACAAAAAGTGGATAACGAGGAAATAATCTCGAAACCAACAATAGAAGAAATAACGGATACAATTAATAAATGTAAAAATGGAAAGGCGCCAGGTAGTGATGGAATTAATATAGAACTTATAAAATATGGAGGAGCCGAGCTGATAGAAAAAATATATCGAATAATAAATGAAATATGGGAAGATGAAGAAATGCCAGAGGAATGGAATATAGGTCAAATTATAACGATACATAAAAAAGGGGATCAACAGATATGCAAAAACTACAGAGGAATTACTTTACTTAACACAGTTTATAAGATAACATCAACAATTATACAAAGGAGATTACACGAGACAGGAGGGGTAGCAGGAGAATACCAATATGGGTTTAGGAAAGGAAGATCTACGACAGATGCTATACATATACTTAAACAGATCATAGAAAAGGCTAACCAATACAATATTGATTTTGAAATTCTATTTATAGACTTCCAGCAAGCTTTCGATTCAATCCGGAGAAATCAATTAATAAAGTCATTAAAAGAATTGGGGGTATGCGATAAGCTGAGAAGATTGATAAAAATGACTTTCGCAAAAACAGTAGCGGAGATAAAAACCCAGAAAGGAACAACAAGAAAATTTGAATACAACAAAGGAGTCAAACAGGGCGATTCATTGTCAGCGACACTTTTCAATTTGGCCCTAGATTATGTATTAAAAAAGATAAGTAGAGAAAACTTGAGAACAAAGGGAGGTCAAATAATAGCATACGCTGATGATGTTGCGCTAGTGACAAAAAATAGGAAAATTATGGAAAAAATGCTAGAAGAAATAGTGGAAGAAGGAAAAAAAATTGGTCTTAAAATAAATGAGGATAAAACAAAGCTATTGAGAATCAAAAAGAAGTGTGAATATAGGAATATTAAGATTGGAAATTATAATTTTCAAGAGGTAGATAAAATGAAATACTTGGGTATAACAATATCTAATGACGGAGACAAAGGAACCGAAATAAAAGAAAGAATAGCAGCCACAAATAGAGCATTCCATACCAATAAAAAGCTGTTAAGAAGCAAACTAATGAGTAAGAAGACGAAAATGAGGGTATATAAAACAATTATAAGACCTGTATTCATGTATGGATCAGAAACGTTAACAATGACGGAAAAACATCAGGAAGATTTGAGAATACAAGAGCGTAAGATATTGAGAATGATATTAGGAATGAAAAAAGTTGGAGATGAATATAAAAAACGAACAAACATAGAATTGGTACATGAAATAGGAAAAGATATAGTGCAAAAAGTTAAGGAACAGAGGATAAAATGGTTGGGACACATATGGAGCGCAGGTACAAAGTCAACAATATTTGCAATGATGGAATGGAAACCTTGTGATAAGCGGAGGAGAGGAAGACCTAAAGCTACGTGGTTACAGGAAGTTATAAGTGACCTCAATAGCATAGGAATAAGGCAGTGGAAGGAAAAAACAAAAGATAGAAAGAAATGGCGTCAGATTGCCGAAAAAATATTAAAAAATGAAGGAAGAAAAGGGGATTGATCCACCCCAAAGAAAGGATTTAGAGAGCTTTTTAAAGTGGCGCTACCCCCTCGGGGGTGTTAAGCCAATATGTATGTATGTACATATTTTTCACGTTTGTTGTTTTATTTTCAACTAAGTATTATATTCCAACTAAGTTAAGTGCTATTTTTATTATGTTTTCAGTTTGATAAACAAAATCTATGCTTGTTTTTTCTTGTTAATAATATAAATTTCGAAGTAAAATTTTATTATTGGGAATATCTCTACATCAAGTTCTACTCTCATCACAGTACATTGTTATGGTATCTCTCGATATCAAAACTTCTGTTGACTTCTAGTTCGTGCTCAAATGTAAATAGAGAATAATTTAAACATACAGTGGCTTTTTTGTACATATTTATATCAACCAATTTGACAGAATTACTTATAACCTTACATTATGTTCACAATAATGTGACATTTAGTTACAACTTTCGCCATGGCCTGTGGCCAATGATAATTCAAATTCTAGACTTGCATTGATCCCTCACTGGACACGATACCTGCGAGCAATATAATACATGTCAAATAATTGTCAATTAGTTCGAAGAGTCTGAAGACTACCCTTTCGGAACACCCTCTCAATCTAGTACATTTTAGTGGTGTAAGTGAGGTTTCTTAAAATGATCCTCCTAGTTGAAAAACAAGGTATAGAACATATAATAATGAACCTCCTCCCACATGGACAAAATAAATTTCCATTGTTTACTGTAAACAACCAATGACAGTTGGACTTTACTTAGTAATCAGTTCTGACCAGAGATAATATACGTTGTGACCACCAACTAACTTATGCCGCATGTCAGAACACACAAGCTTCAACTTCAGCAGATCGTGGGACCCAGCCCTATATGCCCGAACTATAAAAGTCAGCTGTTCTGGAAAAGTCTATTCAATATACTATCGTGGTTCCGTTAAAATTTTCTTTTTTTATTATTTCAACAAATACTGGGAGTTTTTTCACAATTCTTTGTTGAATTAACTACTTATCAATAGTATGAGAACAAAGTAAGAATACACAGCGAATTGCATGAGACTTCCTTTTCTTATAAGTTTATCTTACGTTTGGAGCCATTTATTAGTAAATCTTCAATTAGTACCATAACATTAAATAAAGCTGGTTGATGGTAATAAAAATGGCATTTGACTCAAGATAACAAACCCGTATATTTGAAATCAAAAAGTTTATCTAAAACTGGAATGAGGCTTTTAGGCCAACGAGAAAGTATATTTATGGTAATGATATTTGCATGCCAGAAATTTACCGGTTAAATCTGAATTAAAAAAGATTGAAATGGGGTTCTCGACAGAAGTGAGAATATCAATGAATGAATACCTTTTAAAAAGTTTATCATATCCGTGTATGATAGAAGGAAATTTTTACAAATTAATTGACTCCCTTAAAAAATTGTATTGAACCTTCACAACTAAATCCATCCCTTATCAAAAAGTTTGTCGTCACTCATCCAAAAAGAGTCCAGCACGGATATGACACACGTCACATTAGATTATTGGTGACGCGGTGCTACGTGGTGCTAGTGAGGACACCTAGCCACTATGTACACATAGATTCAAAAGTTTTGCATCACCTTAAATCTTCGAAAAAAAAATGTGTTCATTATAAATGGATCAGAGATTAATCAAATAATTAGTTTCAATAAAAAAAACGTATATATTTGTCAAAAAATTTTATTATCCAATAATAAACTTGCTTTAAACATAAAAAGTATTCTTAGAAATTAAATAAATTAAATACAAATTGATTCTTTTTAAAGAAAAGGTTGAGTGCGAACCTGCATGAGAACTTTCAATAAAGAGTATCTCCACCTCTAGAATTTATGCAAGCCTGAAGTCGCCTGCCCATGCTGTTTACCGAATTATTGATATTCTTGGGTCGCATGAACAAGCTCTTGTACACTCCTGGGTGAATTTCTGCGTGCTGCCACTGCCCTGGCAAGCATGCCCCAAGCATGTTCTATGGGACTCATGTCAGGAGATAGGGCAGGCCAGCTCAAACGATTGATCCCTTCAGTTTCAAGATACTCATTTACAGCTCTGGTCCGATGAGGTCGGGCGTTATCGTCCATAAAAACGAAGGAATTGCCAACAGCTTCGCGCCATAGTCTCACCTGAGGATGTAGAATCTCTGTGAGATACCTATCACCAGTCATCGTTCCCTCCACATGGATTAATTCTGTGCGATCATTTAACATGATACCAGCCCAAAACATAGCACTTCCTCCTCTGAAGGGCGGCACGGGGCGAGCATGGGCAAGCTGAGCAACTCTCGTTGGATCCCGCCACACACGTATTCGATGGCTATCTTGTACCAAACAAATCCTTGTCTCGTTGGAAAAAAACACCGAATTCCCAAATTCTTCAGGCAAGGCCGCGTGTTCTTGAGCCCACTGTAGTCGGCGAACTCTGTGCTCAGATTGTAGTCTGGGCACTCTTGGTCGGCGACACCTCAAACCTGTCGCAAGTATTCGTCTTCGTAATGTCGAGATCGATACTTGAACTCCCAGTGCATGTCTCATATCTCTTTGGAGTGCTGGTATTGCCATGGTCGGGTTTCTTCGGATAGTTAAGTGGATATAGCGGTTCTGCCGCTGATTGGTAACACGCCTTCTACCGCTTCTAGGTCTATCACGAAGAGAATTGGTCTGGAGATACCGGTTCCATACACGAGACACATCACTTTGCCATACGCCAACTCTGTTTGCCACGAACCTTTGAGAATGACCTTCTTCAACTAAAGCCACTATTCTTGCACGGTCAATCTCACTTATGACTTGACGATTCATGTTTGCACTTAAAATCGTAAAAATCAAATGCCTTGAATGTTAAAATGATCGCACTAAAAATGTTATCTAACAAAAAAAACTATAAACATCTGTATATTGCAAAAAATAGGGAACGTATTGAAATGGTAAACATTGATAAACAAGCCAACAAAAAATTGTTAGCGCGAAAAAATTCCTTCGCATCCGAAGAAGGTGATGCAAAACTTTTGAATCTATGTGTATATTGAGGTAACATTAACTGAAACCTAAAAGGTCTAGTGTTCCCCTAACTTGAGAAAATTCTCAGTGTCTAGTAGCGTCTTTAGATCTGTTTCCCGGAGAAATTTTAAAATGTTCACAGGCTATAGTTTAGAGACCCTTTTCAATCTGGTAGTCTTCTAGGTGCTGTGCCCTAGGATTCTGAATTGATGTGCAGTCCGCAAGTATGTGGATAAAGGCTTCTTTCACCATACCACATAATATACATTCTTTTTTCTCCACTTCATTTTGAGGTTTCTCAGGTATAGTTGCATATCCCCTTTAAGTTATGGTGTAGAGCTAAACTCTGAAATGTATTAATATTATTTTTGTCTACTTCCCAAACATAATCCTATATTGAATTTGATGTTGTTGAATTGAATTTTTTAAAAGGTCGTTCGGTTTGAACAGGATAAAAGACGTGAACTGAGTCTTTTTTGTATCCCATTCGATTTTTCATGAAAAACGAAATTTCAAAGCAAAAACCATTGTCAAAACTAAATTCTATGAAAAAATGGCAAACAAAAATGAATTTTATAACAATGAATAAAGCAATTATTTAAAAATAAATGTTGTGTCTATCTTCTGTTTGTCACTACTTCATAATATGAAAAATACGTTAGACTTATTAATTTTCTTGTTCTAGAAATTATATTAATCCGTCTTCCATACCATCGCATATCCACTATTCTTCTGCTTTTCATGACTGTTCGACGTTTATTAATCGTTGTCAATTTGAATCCCAGTTTTTGAATCCAGTTTTCAATAGTTTTCTTACAGCAATTTACATTATGACCGGCATTTATCAATTTATTTCTTATTATTTCAACCGTAGGTAACTCCTTACTTTTGTAACAGGAATCGGTATATGGTGGCTTTTGATAATTTTATCAGGGACACATCTAAAGGTTTGACCGATCCCTTATCACATCGCTTCTTGCGTTCATAAGGCCCATTCTTAGCTATTTTACGTATTGTTGACAGGGGAGCTTCTGTTAAATCAGATACTGCTTGCATTAATTCCGTTTCTTCATCGAATCCAAACTTCTCTCGTAGATTCTCTTACACATTGAAACTCATTTTCTGTGCTTCCAAATTTAAATGTCGTCGAATCCTGTTTTCACTACTTACACTATTACTAATATTATCACTTTCATCACCATTATTCAAACTTTTGTCGTTGTTACTCACAATATTTTTGACCGAACTCGATATTTCCCAAGCACGCCACATTGTAAATATTTAATTTTTAACTAAAAATATAATTGCTAATAAATATACTCACCCTCAGAAAATAGTATATTGAAATAAAGTGGATATTAAGGTCTTTAAACAACGCGCGATTTTTCGGCGAAGCCGGAGTGCTCAAAATAGAGCAAGTATTTTAGAGACCAGTTATCCACGAATACTTTACGCTATTTTTTTTATTGGTGCACTTTGAAATTATAAATATTGGTCTATAACTACTACAACAACAAGAAATAGAAATCATAGATGGAAATAAGAACTAAATGTCAAATGGTTGAATTCGTGATGTATATAAGCGTTTTCGATTATTCACTTTTGGCTGCTAGTAGCAGCTCGAAGTGACTGAATTCCGTTCGTTTATTACCGGGCGTGACGCCTAGTCTTACCTTCCCCTTGCCCCTCAAGCACATACCGAAAAGTATAAGCTTCAAGCCTCGGATATTAAATATTTGACGTTTGACCGGTTTGACGTTTATTTAAAGGTTAAGATTGTGCCGATTACGATTTGAACCTTACTAAAAATATCTAAATATGCAATATTATATTATTAATAACATTTTTATTGAAAACTGTTCTTCTAACAACAAAGTAAATTCATTGGCATTGGCACATGACAAGTGGTTTTGAGGATCCTAAAAAATCGTGTTCGTTTTGCTGAAAAGTCGTGACGACTGAGGCGTCACGCACAAGTGCTTGAAGCCCAAATAAACGAAAGCAACATATGATGTATACCTTGCGTTGTCATGAAAATGAGAAAAACATAAACTAATTTGTATTTTGATGGAAGTTCAACCTTATTGAGTTCTGTGAATGTCAATAGTATTAATTTAAATACCATTTTCTAAGATTTGAAAAATGGAAATATTAATATTTCGAACAATACCAACGGCACTTTCCATTTCAATTTATAAATTTGACATTGTTAAATATTGTTGGAATAAGAGTTTTGACGTTACAAACTACTTCTGTCAGATCAATAATAAAAAAATTGTCATTTAGACATGATTTAGACCATAGATTTTGACTTCGTTTCTCGAGTTGTTGATGTTGCTATGGTAACTTTAAAACATGCGCGTTTTTTAAAGTTCTATTTAAACACGCTGAGGCGTGCTTTAAATGGGTAAAATGGTTCACCAATAAAAAAAAACACTTGATCAACATCGGTCGCTATCGTAAAACGACCTCTCTCTGAAAAATAGTTAAAGTTCAGTCAAAAATGTGAAAAATAATAAAATATTTGGAATTTATATTTCTATTTCTTCTTAATAAAATGATATATGAGGTAGTGTTAATCGTCTGGTATTATGTTCAAGATGTTTCCAAATATGAAAATAGATTAATATTGTTTAAAACAAAATGTTTTATTTTCGAGTTATAAATAGCAGAGGAAAGAACAATTTTAGATTGAAAGAAACCATGAATACATGAAAAGAAAGCCCGAGTCGTCGTTCAGGTGAAGATTTATTAAAAATTGTATTTTGTTCTATACATTAACGCTAAGAATCTTAAGAAGTAAGATAGCGCTCCATAATTGCGGGTTAAAAATTATCGTTAGACAAACAATACATTTATATAATAATTAAAAATTATTATGAACATTCCAACAATTACTAGTTGAAATTATAATATATTGAATTACATTTATCATCAAATAAACATTATAAATTGAAGTTTTGACTGGACTAAGACGGTATCGTATCGTATTACAGTCAAACAAAGAAAACCGACAATTTTAAGTTCGAGCTAAAAGAATTGCGTCAACTATACCCATTCAGGCGACAATGCTCCGTTAGGATCCCTATTGGAACTCCCAACGCAGTGGCGGGTGTAATTTGGGCGCTAACCACCCTTCTTTACCTGTCTGACCAAGAAGGGTAGATAATCCTTCATGTATTTTGGGCGCTAAGAAGTGCAGGTAGGTCGAGTCATAAAATAACTCTTATCTTAATCATTCAACCACCAATATTTGGAAAAACCCAATAGTTCTCTATTTCTTATTTTACGATATTTTTATACATAGTTACACTTTGATCAACCGGATTTGGGCCTGGGTTTTCTTGTTTTTTTTTAGTTTTCTATTTCTTATT
>CAJUYH010004193.1:18487-30668 GCA_910591685.1 Galerucella tenella | reverse complement strand
GTTTTCTTGTTTTTTTTTAGTTTTCTATTTCTTATTTTCTGATATTTCTATACATAGTTACACTTTGATCAACCGGGTTCGGGCCTGGGTTTTCTTGTTTTTTTTTAGTTTGAAGTTCAGAGGGAGGGTTGATAGATTTTTAGGTAGGTAGGTTAGCGCCCAAAATACACATAGGATTAAAATGATCCTTCGGTCTTGGCGCCCAGTTTACATGTTGTAAAAAGTGCATTAATCTTTTAGCGCCCAAATTACATCCGCCCCAACGCAGTATAGTCCCAAGTAGCGCAATAAAAACATTTTGGATTTAATTGAGTTTTGAAACAGTTTTATTATGGTAGATGAAAATATACTGATTATAAGGTAACCTTCTAAATATACTACAATTGGCAAACATTGCGAAATTTTTGATAGTTTTTATTATACTATGTGTCAAAAAATCCATGTTATATACACTGTGTTATTTATAAGATGCGACATAGGGATTCCTGTAGAAACCTGTCAAATGCGAGCTAACTTTTTTACCAAATAGTGTTAAAAGTGTTCATAAGAAACAGATTTGGAAAGATTTAACAGTTTTGTACAAGGATCCCTATGTCGCATCTTATGAATAACACAGTGTAGATATGTATTTCGTAATAGGCATAATGACAGTCACTAAAAAATCATTAAAATTTCTTTCAATTTGTAATAATATTCATTGTATGATATAGGGATTCTAAAAAAATAGTTGGAATTTCCAAAAAAAAATACGGTGATTCTCATTTCACTCGAAAAAGCTCTGGTAATTTTCGGTCAAAACTAAATTAAGAAGAAAAAAGTATTTTGCTGTATTTCATTCATTTGCAAAATTTCCTAAATATCGTCCTTTTTCACCCACTCAGATTAATTTCATATTTTGCACACTTGTCAAGGACCGATGGCAATACAATATACACAGCTTGTTCAATTGAAACCCATCTTTGGTCAGGTTAGCCTTGGAAACAATTGTAATCATTCAACTGACGTTTTCCAACATTAGTAGTGTATGCAAACGTCACACTGATCTGTTTATTTCGTTTATATTTGACAGCGATTTTAAGTATTGTGACTTTGAAATGGCGTTTGTTGTTAACAATCCGTCCAAATGTGATAATGCTCGGCCTCATGTTGTCAACGTAGTGAAAGAAAATCTGCAACGAAAGAAATGGAGGATATCAGAGCATCCACCCTATAGTCCCGATCTATCGCCTTGCGATTTTCACATCTTTGGGCCCGGAGTTGGTAATTTGGTCCCCAAAGATGACGTCACAAAATTTCAAAAGGTAATTTGGTCCCCATGGCTGACAGGTATACATTCCCTACAAGTAATTTCGTCCCCGTAATCAGGTATATGCTTTCGGTTCAAAGAAGAAATAAAATCAAAACATGAAAATAGTTTTAAGGTTTTAATTTCAACTCTATGGCATGAACATATAAATAATTTTTACACAAATGAGAATTTCAAAATTTTACCCATTTAAATGAAATACATGTTAAAAAATGAGTTCTATCTATTTCAGAGTTTTTGTATTTTTCTATAAGGTTTTCAATAAATTTTTGAGGATTTCTAATTTTAGGGTCTCTTACATAATGTTTCAAATGACAACTTTGCAACTTGATATAAGTTTCGATTTCGAATTCATTTAATTTCTCAAGAAATGTTATTATATTTGGATGTTCTTTGTAAAATGAATCGTTAAAAGTTCCGTGAAAAGCTTCGCAAGCGTTTGTTGTTCGCGTGAGATCAGACGAATTTTTGGCCCAAATTGTCGGTGGAAAAAGAGATTCTTCATGAACATAATTCTCGATTAGGTAATCAGCGTACTCCTCCAATCTCATGTCATTTGGTCTATTTTCGAACGCAACGCAATCACCCACTTCATTAGGATCTAAATAAGTAAGACCAAAAGTCAAGTGCAACCACCGACCAATATCACTGCTCGCATCGTTATATTCCACAACTAGACCGATAGTTTTAATTTTCCGGAACCATGCCTGGGCGAGATGAAATCTGCATCCGATGATTTGGGTGGAAGGCCAAACTTTTCGAACGGCTTTATGTATGGCCATTTCAAAATCACACACTATTTCCTTAAAATCGAAGTTAATATTAATTTTGGAGCACTTATCTTGAACCAAAAGAAACAGTCTTTCGTATGTTTCCGATTTTTTATTGGGTAGAAGGCATACCATTAAAGGTATGTGATGTCCGTGTGAGAAACCGTGAATTGTAAACATTTGTGTGAAATATTTGGCACAATAATCAAATGTGCCGTCGACGTAGATTCGTTGCGTTTTCCCCAGAGCTTCAAGATTTGAAAGACACGTAAACACAATAATATTATTTAACACACAATTAATATTATAAAAAGGAATTGTTCATCACGCGAAGTTTTTACGTCAATCGAATTCAAAATTTCATGAACATCGTTAATATTTTTCGGAAGCGCTGGTATTAACTTACGTCGACTATTATACATATTCTTCCTAACGTACTTGACGTCCCTGGTTGTTAGTGTCGCTGGTAAATTTTCTTTCAATGCCATACGTATAATTTTTGACGGTTTTTCAGAAATATCGTCAACAGCTTTTCTCTTGCAAACTGCAGAAACTGTTTGCCTATTTAACGTTGATATGTCCGCAAGATGACAGTGTTCGGATGAAGTTTTAGTCACGAATATTGCACTTGATACACCTAATGTATAGATACAGGACTTACATTTTCTGTTGGTACATTTCCAACAAGTTTCTTCTGAAGTTTTCAGTTTTTTGTGGAAATTTAACTTGTAACCGTTCCTTGCCACGATTACTTTTAAATAATTTTCACCTCCATAATTTGCTTTCTCACAACAATTCAAACTAAGTAATAATTCAAATGATTGCAAATTATAATAATATAAGGGTTTTATATCCGTCTAAACACCTGTTATTCATAAAAATTTCCAAGAAGCAGAAATAATTATATTTTAGTTTGGGGGCGAAATTACCAGCCGGATTATCGAAGTGCCTGGCTACCAAAGGATTAACACAGTTAGCGGGGACCAAATTACCCATCCCCTTTGGGCCACTAAAAAAGGCGTTAAAAGGTAACCGTTTTCAGTCGGACGCAGAAGTACAAAACGCTGTGAAAGAATTCTTCCAGCAGCAGCCACAATAATTCTATAAGCAGGGTAAACATCGGTTGGTGAAACAGTGGGATATGTGCCTCAATTGTAGTGGTAGTTATTTGTAACTGTACTTGTCAATAAATTTTTCCTTGACCAAAGATGGGTTTCAATTGAACAAACCTCGTAGTAGTGAAATTATAGGGAGCCTCCGTTTCACATAAGAAGAACGCACTAGAGTCTAGGAGTTGCTGCTTAAAGCCTTGACCGATATTGATGTTCAGATATTGTTATGTGCAGCTTCTTCGCGCATACGACTGCAGCTTCTAGACTTCTAGTGGGTTATTCTTATATGAAACGGAGTCTATTTCATTTATAACGCAACCTTTAAGCTTGATTTTTACCGATTCTAAACTTTCAAATCTTATATCCTATATAGCGTGTTTTTCAGTTTTTTCATTGTTTATTTGGTGCCATACTTCATCCCAGCAATGTAAATCCTGCATACGCCACTATTCCCTTCAGGATATTTCCAATAGGTATTTTTAACATGATTTAAAAATGCAGCAATCAGCAATTCAACAAATATGCATCGTTCAGCCATGCATAACCGTTGCATCAACGGTGACTCACTCTGTATATTAGTGTTTTGTATATTTTTTAAGCACATACGAATACCCATGAACTACGATATCCCTCCCCATATCTTGTAACAAACCAACGATCAAAACTACTTTCCCATTTCACCTAGACTGTAGAGTCAGCCGAAGTTAGTTGGCTTTCAGCTTTACCTACCTGTTGAGCTCGCACAGGTACGACCATTTATAGGAATCACATAAGTTGAAAGTTAAATAAAGTCGACCAGTTAGTTTTTCACGGATGAGATTATGTCACTGAATGCATATTCCATTCGGTTCACCACTACTGTGCGGAACTGATTCAGTAAGAAACGTCAACAAACTGCTGTTCACAGGGAATGCCGTTGTTATATTTTTTTATTGGGATAAACACCTGTTGTACAATTTTTCGATTGTAGGACCCTTTTTCTTAGTATTTTGAGATGATTTCCAGTGATTATGTGTTGGAGTTGTGCAATGTTTTTTACTCCGGACAGGTAAGCGAATAAAATTTAGTATTTTCTATAGTTATTGTTGAAATATTGTTATAGCGACTCTTTTAAGTAGATAAAGTATCACTTTAACCGCAGGGGTAGATAAAGTAAAACTCTAGGGGTAGATAAAATATTTTAACATTCTTTATTCAATTAAATTTACAAATTCAAACACATTAGTATGAAAAGGTTAACAGCAAGTGTAATTGTACAATTAACATTATTAAAAACATCTATTTTCCAAACACCACAACTGGTACTCGTATGCTTAGACACTTGAAACGTGATACTGGATTGATTTTCAGATCCACCAAGTATACACTTCGATACAGCAATCTTATTGCATACTGACTCTGCAACGGATGACAATTTCCATCCACCTAAAATTTAACTTATACTAGATCAGCACCAGAGTTTGCCAACATGGTAGCTGAAGAACGACGGAAACAATGGCCCGTGTACATTTTTAAATTTGGTATCTTAAACAACCGCAACCTCCTTGGGTCTCTTATACTAGAATACTAGAATACCTCTGATGCAATTCAAAAAACGAACACAGCAAGTGTTCAAAATCATTTCCTGCAGAATCCAAAAGCTTTCTTGGGCAGGCCGTTGGAATCATAGCGAGATATTGCCTGTATGCGATAACTTTTGGGACACCCGGTATAGTGTTAATCCCCATCGGTTGAGTGCTGTCGGTAATCACAAAATCTTACTGTGGGGTACGTGTTTGGGGCGCAAGCCAATGTAGGTACCACCCCTTTATTTCTCTTATGCATACAGAAACAAAAAAAAGTTTCAAATACAAGTTGTGGGAGTATGAAGGAATTTTAATAAAATATACTTTGTACATCAGTAGCGTTTTTTCATTAGGGGGTGTAATATAAAAATACTTTTTTTTTTAAATAGAACGCCCTGTATATTATGACTTATTTGGATAGGGCCGTTTTTTCTCGTAACAAAAATATATTCTTTCATAGGCATAGCTCTTATACTTTCCAAAATAATGGACAGTATACTCCCAAAGTATTTAAGTCAGTATTTAGCTCAAAATTAAGTAGCTTCTAAAGTGATAGACAGTAAATGTTTAAAAAATAGGCGACTTTATTTTTTTTTTCGGGTCGAGATGGGAAACTCATGTTCGACTGGGTCCTCAACCAGTACCCAAACAGTGTTGGACTCATCCCCACGGAGATGCCTACCAACCACTCTACCTAACTCACTCTCGACCCATGCCCTGTGAGTACCTGCGTCAAGAAGTAGCTCACCTCTCCAAATTTCCGGTCCACCCAATTTCTCCAGGTCCCAATCGCTCCTTTTAGCGCGCCCTTATACTTATCCCACCTTCTTTCCATTTCTTTATTTATCCATTCCTGTACATCAAGTCTAATGGATAGGACCATGACAGCACTGCTGCTGCCAGTCCACCCACTGTCCTGTACGCCTGCACCACCCTCAGAAGTATTCCTCTCTGCACCCGCAGGAGTGGTCTAACCCACGCATTCACCCCTGCTTTCTCACCCCACACTTCCGCGCCATACAGTATACTCTGCTCTACCGTACTACCAATTATCCTCCTCTTTCATTCTCCCGGCCCTTTCACAATACCCATCAATCTTCCCAGCCACGCTGCCCTTACTTTTGCCTTCTGTGCAGCCTTCAACATATGGGTTTTGAAGGATAATTGGCTATCCAACCACACCCCCAGATACTTCACCGCTTTCTCCATCCAAATTCTATTTCCCTCCTCCATCACCCCCACCTCCCTTGCCTTGCTCCGCCCCTCCACCAGTAGCCCCACCGTCTTATCCTCAGCCACTTCCAGTCCACACCGCTCTATCTTCTCCACAATCTTCCTACATATCCTCTCCCGCCTTTCTTTCATTAACAAAGAACACAAAAAACAATACAGTGTTTATTACGAAATACAAAACAATAGCATACAACATAAAAAGCAATGCAGTGTTTATTAGAAACCGATTTGATATTTTCATAGATTTTGGCAAACTAAAGTAAGTGCTTAAAATGACCGCCGTTAGTTTCAATACAAAGTTCATACCTTCTCGTCAAATACATTTTCTATCCAGTTTAAAATTTTATTATTATTTCGATGGTTAAGAAGTTCAATTTCAGCTTCAATTTTCTCTCTAATTATTGCAATACTGTTACTGGTATCGAAACATCAAGTGCAGTGAGCCATGCAACTATTTTTTTAGCTCAATACTAACTTAAATACTTTAGGAGTTCAATGTCCATTATTTTGGAAAGTATAAAAGCTAGACTTATAAAAGTATATATTTTTGTTATAAGAAAAAAAGCCCTCTCCGAATATGTTGTGCAATTTATCGGACCTAGTCACTCCATGCATACCAAAAATAGCAATAGCCTTCATAAACAAAGGCGCGTCCTCACAATGCTTTGCTGTTGGCAAAGTCAGCAATTGTTAAAAGGTCTACATATGTGTTGACATTCATTTAGTTTATTAACACAATGTTCACAGAACAGGACGATCATGGTATAGATTTGTCAAATTGATAACTTCCAAGTTCGTCAACTCCATAGTACGTCCAAAGTACGTGCTAACTGAATTACAACTAAAGCCGCGAGATGCCAGTGGTTGGCACTTTCCCACCCTCCGTTCCTATTGGCTTCCTTTAAAGGAGACCAACACTTCAGCGATTTTCATTGGCTCTTGACTGGCATATTGGCACGTCCAACGGCAACAGTAAATCGGCTTTGCCCATTGTGGTCGCGCCTCAACAAACTAGATATCCACTAAATGATTTATTCGGGATAACTGTAGCTTTTAGGTATAAAAGTAATAAAATTAAATTAAAGCTCAAGCGGAACTGCGCGAGTGGATTAGAATCTCAATATCTGATTTTGAAATTTCAAAAACAACCGTAATTATCTGGCTATTTGTTGTAATTTCAGGGGTGGGGTTGTAGGGTGAGCTGATGTTTTGGTGGATCACATGAAAGTTCATTGATTCAATTTAGTTTTACTTCTGTGACAGTTCAAGAAAGGTGTTATGAAGTTTCCGTTTAGGACAAATTAACGCGGCAAAGAACTTTTGAAATAATTAGATAAGGGCAAGGAAATAAATGGATAAATGGTGAAATACCAATAGCAAAGTTCGAATAGGGTGAATTTTGGACCACTTAACTAGAACAAACAATTTTTCCATTCATGATTGAAATCAGAAAACTGCTCATTACATAAAAAAATTCTGTTATTTTGATATTTTGTTAAATTTAAGCCAATCCTGAACTGAAATAATGGTTGCACTCAACAAAAGAGTGCTAAAAATACGATAAACTCGACATTTATAAATGAAAAAGCCCCTTACTGTCTTTTACATATTCCTATCATTTATTTTCTTTTTTATTTAAGGTGGAAAACGGTTCCTGTCTTCAACGAATGATAGGGAACATTAAAACAGGAGTGATTCTGAAAGATGTTTCAATGGTGGTGCACTCTGGTGAAGTACTGGCTGTATTGGGATCTAAAGGTTAGTATCTCACCAACTATGAAGTTTCGCAAATAATTAGAAAAAGTTCAAATTACATACAAAAGTACTTTACCCGCATGTTGCACACTATACTTTTTCTATAACTGCACAAATTTAAAGAATACAAAGTCAAGTAACCTAATTTTTTTTCCGGCAACAAATATAAAGTTACCTCAGCAGATTTTTTCAATATCTCTGGCAGAGTATCATTGAAATCGTCACTACTGTCAGTATCAATATAATTTATTATGAATAAGTATAATGTCCTGTTAAACTTATATATAATGGAAATTGGGATTTTTATTCCGGTTAATGCTTTTGTATTAATAACCATCACATGAGAGTTGCATTCACTATTTTTTCTACGAACAAGAAATTAGATTTGAAAAGAAAATAAAAAAATGCACTAACCGGGTCTCAAAACCAGGCATGTACATTGTACAGATCGAAACAACATTATGCGGCGCCTTTGCTCACTGTGGTACGGGCCCACATCGTTGAAATAATAGCATAAAGCGTATATATAGGTATGTTACTGTTATACAATATTAGTAATAAATTATTGTAAACAAAAATTAATAAGTTTAAATATGTATTTACCTTCGTCATTAAGTATTTTTGGTCTAGTTCTCGACATTTCTTTTAAAAACTAACGCAAAAGATTCAAACTGTCATAAAACACACCCAAAATATTGAGTCTGCCTACTTGGTTATTTATAAACATAGATTTCTATAGGTCAATTATTCAGTTTCATAATGAAAACCAGCGTTATAATAAGTATCATTATGAAACTGAAAATTGGCATTTAATTAATAACTTATAGTGGGTACCTATACGAGTAGAAAAATGATATTTCTCACAGTAGGTATGAGCAGTATTTGGTTTGGAAATTAAGTAAGGTATGAGAAATACGTTACTTTTCACAGCAGTTGTAGAAAAAAGTACTTTCCCAATTATTTGGATGGTGTCTAGCATTTTTATACAAAAATCCCGATGAGCGCTCCTACTAAAGGCAAATTAATAATACATTCACTTTCAACTTCTTTTTCAAATACTTAATATTGCGTGATTCATCTTTAGACTATATTCAAAGCATTAGTTTATTAGGTAGTGGAAAGAAGGCTCTACTGGATGTAATATCGCGTAGAGCACAAGGTTCTATAAGAGGACAAATCCATCTTAATGGTCATCCAATGAGCATGTGCTTATTTCAACAAAGATGTGCATATGTCACACATAAATGTGATTTCATACCAGGTTTAACAGTGGAACAGACTTTTTACTACACACCTACAAGGGTAAGTATTTTTTTACATTATCTTAATTTGGACGTTTTTGGAAGTTCTTACTTCATGTATGTTTGTCATTCAACGAAGCTGTATCACTTGTCACTGCGTAATTTGTTCCACTTCAGCCTGATAAATCAGAACCGAGACAGAACGAACTATATTTTCCGTAGTTAATACTATAAGTCTTTCCATCTTCACAGTTGTGCTTTTAATTTGCATATAAAAGATGATAATGTGACATTCATGATACTTATATTAGTTATATTGATATACAAAACTAAATACCGACCTTTAGCAAGCTATTAGTTGTATCGCAGTTAGATGAGCGGAACTGCAGTGCATAAAAAACCACAAACAAAAATTCATCATTCATTATGTTGTCTCGGTCTCTTGCTTCATTATTTTCTTGTCCCTTTTCTCCTTTTCTTTTCCTCATATTTTCCATGCTACCTCCTTTACGTTACTTGTCTGTATTATCTCCAGAATTAAGTATTTTTATAATTTCAAGGTGTCTGGATATTTGAAAAAAGCTAAAGTGAAGCAAGTTATGGCTGATTTAGCACTATCGCAGGTGTCCAATAAATGTGTAGAGGACCTGACAAAAAGTGAATATAGAAGACTAATGATTGGTGTTCAACTTGTAAAAGATCCAGGTAAATAAAGGCATATTCATTTTATTTTGCTGTAATCATTCGAACTTGGATTTGTTTCTGTTTTCATAAGAAAATTATCCAATTTCATATAAAGGGTGCAGCGTTCTTGGAATGAAAATATTGCAATTCCATTTCTATTTCTGGTTATACTAGAAGTTGCTTATAACTTGATATCAGTTATTTTAAACAATTTTTGTTAATAATGCTTTGTAGTTATTTTCATATTAACACTATGATTTTCCACTTCCATGGAAATTAATAACTTCTTATGTAATACGTATGGAAGCTGAAATTTTTTAGACCTTATGTATCACAATCTGCTCGCCTGAAACTGAAAATAATCTACTGGTCAAAGCCAATGGTTGTGATGAAACCAAATTGATGATTGAATGTCGTTAAAAATGAAAATGAAACCAATAAATGTTGATTGACGTTGAGCGCCAATGAAACAATAAAAAGTCCAATGACGTTAAAAAAAATGATGTTGAATAACGAGAAAAAAAATGAAAGTGAATAATGCAGGTTCTTGCCTAACTAACCAATAAATTTGGAGGTAACCTTAGCCAGTTCGCAGGGCCTTGTTACCTTATTAATATAAAGAAAATAATTTACTTAAGCAAAACTAGAAAAAGTAATTTTAGGGCGCCACTTATTTTCTTTCCTAAAAAAAAGAAAATTAGAAAGAAAATCGAATTTAATGGTCAGCTAACTTTTAATCTGTTTAAAAAAAGAGCTTGAAGCTTCTGTATAATAAATAAAGCTAATAGAGTAAAAAAAATGAATATAATTACAGTCTTAAAAATTCACAGTATTAAAAAAAGGGTTTGTAGCGAATACAAAAAAATACTTAGCACAATAATACAGTTGTTTGAAGTAGACGATGATGTTGATGATGTAGCTGTCTATGTAGGTACTATAGATTGTCTGTAGAATCGGTATTTGGTAAACTTCTTAGTGTAACAGGAACTGTGACCCAGAGGCTTGTTTGCCACTCAGGAATCTATGATCCAGAAACAGTAAGACTTTCCAGAAACTGTTTTTTTTTTCGGGAACTGTTCTTCCCAGAAATTGTGCTATAATAATTATACCGGTATAAGTGAAGAAAAGTAACAAAAAAAATTTAAGCATGAGGATATCTGTCCAGCTCAATAAATACAATTTAATAATTGAACTTAAGGATTCATCCTGGACAAATATCTGATTTTTATTAAAAAATAAGAGACAATCACATCAAACTAAAAATATCTAATATTAAACTTAGCGAGATAGGAGAGGAAAGGTATAACCATGTGGCTTCCAAAATGGGTAGCCATTTTGTACAAAAAAATTACTCATTGACTATTAATATTGAACTATGAAATTTTTAAAATATAAAGGTAACAAGAAAAATAACATACCAGTAATCCAGATAGGTACTTTAGGGATAACGGCAACCTATTGGTTTTTGTTTAAACTTATGTTAAAATAATTACATGGATTACTGCACAGTTGTTGTATTGTCGACAAACGATGAGAGAAGACCTGCCGGAACCTTTCTCATCCTTATTTAAAGACCGATCAAAATTTTAAATTTCGCGGTAAATTCTTCTAGAATATTGATTTTTGGTCTACTAGCTTATTCCACCACAAATCATAAAAGTGAAATAATTTATTAAATATTTGAATGAAATATTTTTAGGTGATATATATACTATTCCACCAAAAATCAAAATTCTGAAGTGATAATTGCACATTTTAAATATCTGAAATGTTAACCAACAAAGTTAACGGTTCAGTGAGACCTATGCTACGCAGGTTTGGGCGAAAATAAAGTTGCAAAAATGGCAACGATCCGCGTGTAGAATGGTACAATGAGATCGCGCCACAGCGCAGCTTAACAGCTCATGAAGACATTCTCCCACTTCATCTACATCTACCAAGTATTGCTCTGAAAAATGCCTGCAGATTGAATCAGGCTACATCTTTGCAAGTCGATGATATAACGGGTCATCCAATCCATGAAGATGCAACGGACTTCTAATTACTATGTTTGTCAAGTTTATCTGAAGCTACGGGGCATAGGTAAGAGGCGAGGAAACATGGAGCATATCTGTCATAAACGTACAAATGGCGTACGGTACCTATTTTACCAGGTAAAATTGAAAATACAAAGGTCACTGACAATACCAACGCCACTGGATAAATCAATATCAGTCAATTGACGGAGTGAGAGGGAAGAATACACGCACGCGCTTGCCAATAAGAAGTCAGTTTTTTTATAAAAATCACAATTCGGAGGGTGTGGTAATTATTGTTTTCGTACAACGCTGCCAAAGCTTGAAGAAGCCCATAACAAATTTGGAAAAGTGCTCATCTTTTAATATTTATACAGTGCTTATCAGATAAAAGTATCCACCTTTAATAACTTTTGTAATACTGGTATTTAGAAAAAATCCAAAAACACGTCAATTTATGTTGGAAGGGGCAAGCATTATGGCTTATTTAAATTAAAATT
>CAJUYH010004193.1:0-18387 GCA_910591685.1 Galerucella tenella | reverse complement strand
CCCATTTTAGTACAGGCAAATAAGGTGAAAGTAAATAATAAGTAAAACTTGTGCTCTTAAAAGAAAAATTGTTTATCTTATAAACTAACCACTTTAACCTACAAGTATTATACATTTTTGAAATCAGCTCAAAGAGGAGTATCCAAATTTTACATAAAAAATATGAAAAGTAATTTAAAAAAATAAAGGGGATGCTGCTAGGGGTGAGGGGGTGGCTTTTCCAGTAAGTTTAAATAAGCCATAATGCTTGCCCCTTCCAACATAAATTGACATGTTTTTGGATTTTTTCTAAATACCAGTATTACAAAAGTTATTAAAGGTGGATACTTTTATCTGAAAAGCACTGTATATTGAAAACATAATGTTAATGGAAAAAATCCAAGGAAACAAGCACATTAGAGAATTAAAGTTTAATTATATTGTTAATAATAAAAAGTCCCTTTTCTAATTATTATCACTACATACTAAGCACTTTAGCTTTTTCATAGTTAAACGTGGCAATATCGAATGTTTTTGACTGCATTCCTTTCACGGCTTCAGATAAACTTGCCAAAGTATATATATTCATGGGTCACAAATAAACAAAGTAGTAAAAATAGGGTTTAAAAAATAAATTTGTTTATTATCAAATGCCACACGATTTGAGGTATTCAAATACTGTTAGTTTTGTTACTACTTTCAAGTGAATTTGATTATTGTGAAATTTAAAGTTGGTTCAATCTCGCAGTCTAGAGGGAAAATGCGAAAGGAATGTAATGTATTGCGAAGTTGGCAACAACTATCATAAGGTGTTCACAACTATCATGAGGTGTTGAGGATGTTCAATATACGCTTTCCTAGTCTAGTATAGTAGGGAAGTGAGTTTTCTGCGAAAAATAGTTCTGATTTTAAAAATATGGGGTTTGGTTTTTTGGATTCAGAATTAAATTCTGAATAATGGGAATTTTTTAATTTTTTTGCCAAGAAAAATTTTAATTGTTATAAACAAAAAACGTATAGAGAAAATGAGGGTCTCCGTTTTTTGGTTATAACTTGAAAAATATTAAAAATAGCGTCTCTTTGATAAAAGATTCTAAAAGGGGAGAAAATTTCAGAAGGACAAGTCCCGACTCCCGAAACTGTAACTCCATTATATATAATTTTAAATTGACGTTGAAAATACCGCTCCGCGCGGCCGCTTCGCTGCTGCGGCGTCACCGCCAAGCCAACAGAGCGTCACAAAATAATTTTTTTTTAATATTTTAGTCCAGTAGACAAACAATTTTTAACTTCATTTTTGTTAAAGTTATTCAATTGTTAATTAACTAATTTTTTGTGGACTTTAGACAACTGAAAATCAGTTCTAAAAGTTTAAATAAAGTACCTAAAAATGTTTTGAGTTTTGGGAGGTTTTCTTATTGACTCAATAAACAAAATTCCGTTGGAAAAGTTCAAAATTTTTTTTTCTTTTATTAATATTTTTTTAAGTTAACAAAAAATGAAAAATCCATATTATGTTAGCAAGAAATTTTTTTTTTATATTTTTTATTTCAGCTGGTTTTTTATTTTTTTTTGCATCTTATTTCATTACTAAAAAATTTTTCACGTTATTTGTTTATAAATTTGTTATAAACAAATAGACTATTTTAATATTTAAAAAAATTTTTTTTTGCCATTCTGTTGTATTGGTCAAATAATGAATTTAAAAATTTTTTTTATTGTTTATAATCTTTTTTTTTTCATTTATCACCCCTTTGAATTATTAATTAGGAAATCGTTTTTTTTTTTCTAAATTCATCATTTGTTATCCTCATTAGAATTCCAAAAAAATTAAATTTTTGCAACGTAATTTTCATTGTTTATTTAATAAACAATTTGTTATAAACAAATTCTGAACCTATTTTTTTTTCCGTTACAAAAAAAAATAATAGATACAGCCATGTGCATCAAAGTATTTCAAAAAATTTTGTTTTATTTTGTATTCGATTTTTAAATATTTAACATACTCACTGTGGAACCCGGCACCTATCTTATCAACTTTCAAATTGCTATAACTTTTAAACTATTGATGATACGGTCTTGGACATTCAAGACAATATTTTTGATAATTAATTATTCTACTATTTTTTTTGGAATTCCAATGAGCATAGCAAATGATGAATTTGGAAAAAAAAACGATTTCTTAATTAATAATTCAAAGGGGTGATAAATAAAAAAAAATATTATAAACAATTAATAGTTATTTGTTTTACTATGCATAAAAGCACAAGATTTAATGCCAAGGCATTAAATCTGCTTTTCTGCCGTGTGAAACATATAATTTTTTCTTCAAATTTGTTCCAATTCCACGCAATAAAACCAGTTTATTATCATCAGCATCATTTTGAGTTTTCTTAATGTCATTGTCAATTTTAATAACCAGTTTAATTTAAATTATTACTTGGAAGGTTGCCTAGCAACGAACTTTCTCTGCCTAGGCAGTAAAAGTGGACTTTTTCTGCCTAGGCAGTAAAAGTGGACTTTTTCTGCCTGCCAAGTGTCATTTAAAGGCCGCTTTTAATGTCATTTAGAGAAATTTTTTTTTTTAAATTCATTATTTGACCAATACAACAGAATGACAAAAAATTTTTTTTTAAAATATTAAAATAGTCCATTTGTTTATAACAAATTTATAAACAAATAACGTAAAAAATTTTTTAGTAATGAAATAAGATGCAAAAAATAAATAAAAAACCAGCTGAAATAATAAATATAAAAAAAGTTTTTAATGACATAATATGGATTTTTCATTTTTTGTTAACTTAAAAAAATAATAATAAACAAATGGAAAAACTTTTTTAAACTTTTTTAACAGAATTTTGTTTATTGAGTCAATAAGAAAACCTCCCAGAATTCAAAAAATTTTTAGGTACATTATTTAAACTTTTAGAACTGATTTTCAGTTGTCTAAAGTCCACAAAAAATTAGTTAATTAACAATTGAATAACTTTAACAAAAATGAAGTGGAAAATTTTTTGTCTACTGGACTATATTCCTTCAAGTCTCTAAATAAAACTGTAAATTATTCAAATTTCTTAATTCATAACAAATATTAGAAAAAAATTATTTTGTGATGCTCTGTTGGCTTGGCGGTGACGCCGCAGCTGCAAACCGGCCGCGCGGAGCGGTATTTTCAACGTCAATTTAAAATTATAAATAATGAAGTTACAGTTTCGGGAGTCGCGACTTGTCCTTCTGAAATTTTCTCCTCTTTTAGAATCTTTTTTCAAAAAGACGCCATTTTTAATATTTTTCAAGTTATAACCAAAAAACGGAGACCCTCATTTTCTCTATACGTTTTTTGTTTATAACAATTACAATTTTTCTTGGCAAAAAAATTCAAAAATTCCCATTACTCAGAATTTAATTCTGAATCCAAAAAACCAAACCCCATATTTTTAAAATCATCATCAGAACTATTTTTCGCAGAAAACTCACTTCCCTACTAGACTAGTCGTCCAATAAAAGTAACTATTTGAAATTTGTTGTCGGTGAATCTTTTAACACAGCCGTCCAAAATACGAAATGGGCTGGCAGAAAACCCCTATCCGAAGATTTGCAGATTTTTGTTTCAAGTGTATTCGTCGTTAAACTGACTAGAACTGTTGCTTGGACAGGAAAATAATTTTCTCCATAGCTATCGTCACGGCGAGTAACGGCGAGCCAGAACGCAGACAGCTGCCGATAAATGCTGATAGGCAGAAGTTCCTACAAAAGTGATATGTCTTTTTCATAATATTACTATTTAACTATAAATAATACCTCAATAAAATTTCAAGTTGCCTCGAATACATTTTTTATATTTTTTGCAAAATATTTTTGGAATCGTCTGGCAAGCTTAAAAACCTGGCTGAATAGCCTGGCTTATTTTTTTCTTAACTCCTCAAACCTAAACTTCAGCATATAAAAGCTCTTAATTGGCTCAAATATATTTTTGGATAGAAAAAATTCATATTTGCAAAAATGTAGGGGTTGATTAAGTCCCACGTCCTAAGTTTTCAGCTTGCCTTGAATACTTCCCCAAAAATTGATGCCAGATCCTGGACTATAACTACAGATTCTTTTTTCTCTTATTTTTTTGGGAATCAAACCACAATAATGTTTTCTATTTCTTATTTCGACGTTTCCGTTCCAGCTACCGTTGTCAAGATTTACTAGTAATGAAATAATTTTTGGTCCCTATCTGACACAACGAAAAAAATTTGACAACAAATTTTATTGAGGTCCATTCATAGTAGATCACATCTCTGGTAAAATGTGAAATAAAATATTTTATTTTATGACATTCTAACGACATGATAGTCTACTAGAAATGGAATCCAGTGTAGAGCATGTTCCAAGAACGGTTTTTATTGGGATAGCGCTTTTTTTCGCTTATTTTGGAAATGTTGTTAATAAAACGCATTTGTTGTTAGTTTTTTGTATATAATTATTTTTGTTTTCAATATATGTATAACTCAGTTTGGTGATTTTGTGTATTGAAGTGTGTATCGATTAACAACTATTCCAATGATAAATCATAAGAAAACCTGGATAAAAACTTATGATGCTATCCTGATAACGCAGGTGATGGATTATTGGAAATTTCTCTTTTTAACATTGGTAACCAAATTTGACTACATTCGGCTGAAATACTAGCTACACATATATCTGCATTTAGTTGTATCAAAGCACTTTCTTTTTGATTTTTCGTCTTTTATTATTGGGCTCTTTCAATATTATTTTGTCGAATCCCATTGAATTTTATGTCCCTCTTCCCAAGCATGCTTGCAAATACCTGACTTAAAGAACTCCCTATCTTTTATATACTTTTATGTTCACTTATTCGGACTTTCAATGGTCTAGATGTTCCACCTAAATAGAATTTGTCGCATTCACAAAATATCTGGTATATGCAATTTTTTGAAGATTGTTTTTCATTTTTTGGTTCCGTTTTTGTTAGTATAGATCACAAAGTATTGTTAGGTTTAAAACTAGTTCGAATATTGAATTGATTACCAATTTTCTCAATTCTTTCTAATAAACTCGCCTTAACATACGATATTGTCAAGTTTTTAAAAATTATGTTAGCTGAGTTATTAATATTATTGTTATTATTATGGGGTATTAACAATGAGCCCTTCTCCATATTCTCAATTTCTTTATTCACAAATTCTACCGGGTAATTTAGCATTTAACATTTTTCAGTAGTTTTCTCCTTTGTGAATTGATTCTCATCAGAACAAATGATTCTGGCCCTATCGTATAAAGATTCTACTACCCCTTTTTCAACGCTTTAAGCAATATTTGATTCAAAATTAAATACCTATTAGTGTGTGTTGGCTTACGGTGATTTACGGTTTCATACCCTGTAGGTGTTTTATTGATAAGAACATCTAAAAATGGCAAAAAATTTTTATTTCCAATTTCAATTTCAAATTTTATAGATTTTTCTCCTTCATTTATAACTACAGAGTAGGCACAAGACAAGGTGTTATGTACTTCGAATTCAAATTTGTGTTTTTCCGTAACAACGATTTTATTTATTTTGACAACATCAGTTTTAGTTTTTTGCTCTCCTGTCACTGTTGGTTTTGTCTAATCAAATAATAAATTCGTGTTCCCAATAAAGTGTTTTATTGTGTGAACATAACATTTTGGCGACGAGGAATTTCAAATTAGAACCTACAACCTAGAAAGTTCAACCTAGGATTTCAATATTTTCTCGGCGATTTCAAGCTGACAATTTAAAATGCCTGATCAAAATGGTGACGCGCAAAACAGCGCAGCTGCGGAACAGCCATCGGTAGTGGTGAACTTGTCCAACATTCGTCCATTTGATGTCTCTCGCCCTCAAGAATGGAAAAATTGGTCGAAGCTGTTACAATTTAATTTCACGTCGATGCGAGTCAAGGACAACGAAATGAAACGTGCGCACTTTTTCTCGATTGCGGTGAGTCTCTGTACGTTTTAGCGAGCGGCATTTTACATCCACGAGATCCTGACGAGGTCGAATTTCCTGAGATCATTCAAGCCCTCACCAATCACTTCAAGCCTCTCGTTAATGTAGTCGCAGCTTACCACAGATTCCACCACTGCAATCAGAAGGTTGATCAGCCAGTCAATGAATATGTTGCTGAACTTCGAAGGCTGGCAACTGATTGCAATTTCAGAACAATTCGAAACGACATGATTATGTATCAGCTGGTTTGTGGCATTCGAGATGGACAGGTACGTTCGAGATTACTGCAAATATCTGACCTCAATCTTCAGCAGGCTATTGATATTGCTCTACGAGCCGAATCAGCACATGGCGACCTCAAAGAGATAACTGATGAGACCGGTGCCGTTCGTCTGGTGTCTAAATCCACGGATCGCCAGGACTGTTCCAGGCAACACGTTCCCGAGAAGCCTGCACCGCAGCCTCAGCCATCGTCATCGCAGAATTTCACCTGTTTTCGCTGCGCTGGGAGCCACAAAGTCTCGCAATGTCACCTGGACTCAAGTTCTCTGATGTGCACAGCGTGCAATAAGCAAGGTCATGTCGCAAAGATTTGCCAGGGATCTCGTCATAAATTAAAGTCGAAACCAGGTAAATCAAAGCAATTCCAGAGCTATCAAGACAGTGCCATTCATTCTTCACAGGGACATGAAGAGTCAGCTATTCGAAATTACCACGAGGGAAACACCTATCAAGTTACTGCCCAACCAGGTGATTCTTCATCTATACAGTGCAATTGTACTCATTCTTCGAACAATTTCCAGCTTTTCACTCTGGCTAAGGAGGAAAAAGCAGCTGGGCCATTAAAGATACCAGAAGCCATCATGGTCACACATCAAGTCGACGGTCGTACGGTGGTGATGGAGGTAGATTCCGGCGCAGCAGTTGCAGTCATGGATCAAGAAATTTTCGAATCGTTCTGGCCTTCTTCTGGTGCATTATTACCAGTTCATAACCTGTCTCTCGGCGATTACCACGACAATCCAGTGAAGATTCTCGGTGTCAAGATGGTACGCGTTCAATTCAAGAACAATGAAGCAGTTGTGCCTTTGTACGTAGTTCAAGGATGCAAGGGTCACAATCTGCTAGGAAGAAACTGGTTCCAGGCTCTAGGCATTTCTGTTTGTGGGATTCATTCGCTCACAAACAAAATTTCATCCCCGGATCATCCAGCTCTCTCAGATTCTGGTCCAGCATTAGGAAAGTTCAAGGGTCCACCTATCCATCTAGACATCTCTTCTGATCAACCAGCAAAGTATCTCAAAGCTCGTTCTCTCCCTTACGCTTTGCAGTCTCGTGTCGTCGATGAAATACGAAGACTTCAGGACCTAGACGTTTTGCGTCCTGTCTCATTTTCCAAGTGGGCTACTCCGGTGGTCGTGGTTGCAAAACGTGATGGTTCTATTCGGATGTGTGGGGATTACAAAGCTACAATCAACACCGTCCTCACACCAGACAAGTATCCTCTGCCGTTTCTGGAAGATCTCTTCGTGAAGCTGTCTGGTGGGAAAGTCTTCTCCAAACTTGACCTGGATCAGGCCTTCACACAATTAACGGTAGATGATGAATCAGCGTTGTTACTCACTATTAACACAATCTTGGGCCTGTTCTCTGTCCATCGAATTCCGTTCGGGATATCTGTGGCACCAGGTATTTTTCAACGTACAATGGATAGTCTTCTGGCTGGTATACCAGGCGTTGCCATTCTCATGGACGACGTACTGGTAGCCGGCAACTCCGACAAGATCCACAACGATCGGCTGAAAGAAGTACTGGATCGCCTTCATATTTTTGGGTTGAAGCTTAAAAGGAAAAAATGCAAGATGTCGGTTTCAGAGGTCGAGTTCCTTGGATACAAGATCTCAGCGACCGGCATTCATCCCACTGAAGAAAAGATCGAAGCAATCCAAAACTTCCCGACGCCTACCAACAAGACCGAACTCCAAGCTCTTTTAGGAGTTATCAATTTTTACGACAGATTTCTTCCAAATCGTGCCAGCATTTTCGAACGACTGTATCGTCTTCTGGATAACAAAACTGATTGGGTTTGGAAAGAAGAGCAAGTCAAAGCGGTTCAAGAGATTAGGAATTTTTTGACAAGTGATCGAGTCCTGGTCCACTTCGAAGACAATCGTCCCCTGATCCTCGCTTGTGACGCTTCAGCATACGGTGTTGGTGCAGTGCTTTCGCATCGATACGACAACGGAGAAGAGCGACCTATTGCGTTCAAATCAAGAACCATGAGTCCCACAGAACGTAACTATGGCCAGGTCGACAAAGAAGCTCTTTCTTTCATTTTTGGTGTCACAAAGTTTCACAAGTTCCTGTTTGGGCGATCTAACATCACTTTTATTACAGACCACAAACCGTTGCTGGGAATATTCAAAAAAGGTGCCCCTACTCCAGAGCACTTATCTCCTCGCATGATCCGGTGGTCTTTGATGCTGGGTGCATACGACTACAAGTTCGTCTACAGACCAGGTCGTCTTCATGGTAATGCTGATGCCTTATCTCGGCTACCATTATCAACTGAAGGCGAGTTTCCAGATCCAGTTGGTATTCACCTGCTAGAAGTTCGAGATGGTCCTGTCAAGTCCAAGCAAGTAGCAGAAGAAACTGAACGAGATGCGGAGCTTTCTCAGGTTGTTGAATTTGTCAACAATGGCTGGCCAAACGACATCCCGTCCGACCTGAAACCATATTGGCAACGAAGTCTCGAGTTGTCAACCTTACAAGGGGTTCTACTTCGTGGAGATCAGGTGGTGGTTCCTTCATCTTTACGCCAGAAGGTTCTAGACGCAATTCACGCATCTCACCACGGTATTGTTCGGACAAAGTCGGCAGCACGTTCATACGTTTGGTGGCCCGGGTTGAGCAAAGACATCGAGAAGACGGTCCAGCTTTGCTCAACATGTCAAGAACTTCGACCAGCAGCGGTTCCAGCACCATGGCCTTCAGCGAATCGTTCATGGGAACGAGTTCATATCGATTACCTGGGTCCGATGGAAGGTCACGTCTTTCTGATTATGGTGGATGCTTTTTCGCGATTTCCAATAGTCAAGATGGTTTCGTCAATGTCTGCAGCGGTTCTCATCAAACATACTAGAGATACGTTTGCAGATTTCGGGCTTCCTGAATGTATTGTTTCAGATAATGGTATACAACTGACGTCTCGGGAGTTCCGTTCGTTTCTTTCCAAGAACGGAATCAAGTATCTGAACACACCTCCATTCCATCCGTCATCCAATGGTCTGGTTGAGAGGGGAGTTCGCAGTTTCAAGGAGCTTTTCAAGAAGCACCTTGACGGCGACATTTCAACTCGTCTTGCCAGAGTCCTCTTCGCTATGCGCACTGCTGTGTGCACAGTTACGAATCGAACTCCAATGGATTTGTTCTACTCAAACCTGAAGAGCCGTACACCTTTTGATGCCATGCGACCATCATGCGAAGTTCGACAACCGTCAGAAGTTCCAGCTTCAAATCGTCAGTTTGCTGTTGGCGAAACAGTTCGATTCCGGGACTATCGTCAACACAAACCCCGATGGTCTCGAGGTACAATAGTAGAACGCTTGGGTTCCAGACTGTACACGATTAAAGACGTAGAAGATATTCTGCATGCTCGCAGCGTTGACCAGATCATCGAATGCAAACTTGAGCCAGCTACAATGGTGCCTCATTGTCTTCCTCATGATAAAAGCTACAACGACATTTTCTTAGATGATTTCCTTGCTCAAGGAAACAGGAATCATCCTCAGCCACGGGATGAAATTCAAGGTGGTCTGCAGTGCCAGCCGGATGTTCCTCGGGAACCGGAAGCTCAGCTTCCAGATGTTCCTGTTATTGAGCAGCCTCTCATACCAGTTCCTGGCCCAGAGATCCAGCCTGTCCCAGTGATCCAGCATATCCCAGAGATCCACCCTATCCCGAAAATTCAGCCGGATGATATTCCGGTTAACCCAAGGAGAAACAGAGAGGTGGAAATTCTTGAGGAGGGATCAAGACCTGTTAGGTCTAAACGACCCGTTGAACGTCTGACTTATAAGTGATTTTGTTTTGTTAATTTTGATTGTAACTGTATTTTAAAAAATTAGAGAGAGGAGAAATGGTATGTACTTCGAATTCAAATTTGTGTTTTTCCGTAACAACGATGTGTTTTATTGTGTGAACATAACACAAGGCTTTCGTCAAGATGGATTAATTGAATGGGGAGTGGCCACCTCAATCCCTGACTTAGACCCATTAGATTTCTTATGAGCTTATCTAGAATCTTAAGCAGGTACGATTGACTAACTGCGCGAAAAAGTTATCGTAGAACGCCGTAATATTGATTCAAAGATGTTGCAAAGGGTTAAAGGGCAAAAAATAGGTTGCATTACTGCCAAGAAGTAAATGGGGAACATTTTGAAAATCTTTTACACTTACAAAATGTTAAGTTAGTATTTGGGGTTTGCAATTTTTTTAGTTTCAAGTACACTGTTACTGCTGTTACTTGCAACTTATTATTCCCCTTTCATCAAATTAAGTTGTTTAATTTTATCTTTAAATATTATTCAGTAAAATAAAAACTGAATTATACTGTTAGGATAAAACAATGGAAGAATCTTTATTTTTGTACTCGTTTTTAAAATGTTTTTGTATATTTTAGTGGTTTTACTACTAGACGAACCTACATGGGACTTGGACCCCCTGAACACTTATCTCATCGTCTCAATCCTATCAAACGCAGCTAAAAAATACTGCACAGCAATTATACTGACGATGGAAAAGCCTCGTTCTGATGTGTTTCCATTTCTAGAGCGCGTTTTATATTTATGTCTTGGAGATGTCGTTTATACTGGAGGAACTAGGCAAATGCTGGAATATTTTAACGCCATCGGTTTTCCTTGTCCTCAGCTCGAGAATCCTCTGATGTATTATCGTAAGTATTTTGTATAAATAACATTATCAGTGTCTTCTAATTTGTTCCATTTGGCTTACGGTGGAAAATGTAGTATGGGATAAATAAATGCCATTCTCATTTTTCCGCTCAGTGCCCAGAGGGTAAAAAACGAACCCCATTACTAAGACTTTGCTGTCCGTCTGTCACCAGGATGTATCTTATGAACCTTTAGAGTTAGAATGTTGAAATTTTCACAGATGATGTATTTTTGATGTTGCTATAACAACAAATACTAAAAACAAAATAAAATGAACATTGAATAATCATGTTTTTTTATCTTTCTGTTCGATACTGTTAGAGCAACAAATAGCTACCACCGTGGTCAAGATGGTTGAAGCGCTTTTTTAGTAAACGGAAGATCGCGAGTTCGAATCGTCAAACGGCCTTATGGTTTATTTTTACTACACTTGGCCGGTCATTACACCTAGCATCTGTTTAGTGACGAAATTGTTCTTTCAGGAGATTTTAACTTCTTATTATTGTCCAGTTGTCTTTTTTTTTCTAAGGAGCCGTCCCTTCGCTGGTACCACCTCAGCCTCTTGGGCTTATTGTAGATACTCCTAGTGTTCTGACTACAACCTATTCAGCCATTCCGTTCTCTGTATTAGCTCTTACAGGTTCTTTGCTGGTTGGTTGTAGAAGGAGTCATTTGGGGTCTACTATACAGTTTCTGCCTTCTGTGGTCCAGCGACTCACAGTTGCATAGTATATGCAGAGCTGTTTAGGTATCCTTTTTGCATCTTCTGCATGTAAGGTCTCCGATGTACAGCCCTATTTTGTTTAGGTGCTCCTTTGTGGGAAAGTGTCCCGTAAGTAGCCCCGTTATGGTGCGTAGTTTGTGCCTGCTCATTTAGTGCAGTTCTTTCGCTACTTTTTCTGATGGTTCTTTTATGAATTTCTTCCCATGTATTTGCCTGGTCGTATTCTTCCAGTGTTTATTGTGTTGTTCTTTCAACCACCCTCTTAACCATGACCTCGTTAAGCATCTGGGGATGCTCACAGCAGGTTCGGGTCCGTTCATCAGAGTTGACGATCCTACTCTTGCGTGTTCGTCAGCTTTTTCATTGCCTGCGATTCCTTTTTGACCTGGGACCCACTCCAGTGTTACACTGTTCCGAGTCGCCAGTCTTCTAAGTTCTTCGCCGCATTCCCATACTAGCCGAGATGTCACCCTATAGCTCTGAAGTGCTTCAAGGGCGGCTTGACTGTTACTGTAGATCCTGATCTGCCTGTTGTTGTAGGCTCTCATATTATTAGCCCTTGCACATGCAAGTATTGCATAGACCTCTGCTTGAAATACAGAAGCGTATTTGCCAAGCGAGACGATCCCTTCAAATTTGCTCGTCTTGCTCCAGTTGTCTTAGTATTTTCAGTCGTAAAGTAAGCTGAAGAGAAATACACAGTTTTATTCACTTTATTACAGTTTCCTGTGAGAAAATTGTCATTTCAGTATACCGTGTTATCACGTTGAGAGCACTTTTGGTATTTTTTTGAAATACATTCTGTTTGAAAAAAAAATTGGAAAATACGGTACAATTTTTTTATAAAATACTTCTAGAAAATGCAATTGAAACTTCACTAAGAAGGACTATCATAAAAAGATCACACAAGGGTTGAAGCTATTACTTTGTTAACAATGACTTACTTACTTTCAACAGTTTGTCTTTCGACCGTTGATAGACGATCTAGAGAACGCTTTGTCGAAAGTAACCACCAAACTGCAGCACTTGTTGAAAAGTTCAAAATAGAAGGAGGAATATTTCGCAAAGGTTCAAGTATTATAACTCCGAATCACAACATGGACCATGGTCTGCACGGAAATAAAGTCTCTCTTCTCTATGGCCGACCTGGAAAATGCCTTACCGGATGGACTATTTATTCGTAAGTATTTTAACTAGGTTGGTATGCATATATTAGATCACTTGACCCCAAAAATCATCTAGTTCGATACCCTAACCACATATTTGGTAACTGACCGATGGCGCCCCCTATTTGTACGGGTGGCGAGGTTAGGTCAAATTACATTAGATTAATATTACAATAATAACAATTAGTGCAGTCGGGTTAGCCCAAAAACTATCAAAACATGGATGTGAAAGCAGCAGGTGAGTTGGAATGGATGGAATCACTCAAAAATATCATGGTTGATGATAATCCGTTGCCTCCACTGGTTTTAAGGCTGTGTTAATTGCACAATAACAGTTTATAGCCAAAACAACTGAAATGGGCCTATTTTTCGACATGTTTTCGAATTTTACTCGAAAAGTATTGAATTTATCGTGAATATGTATACAAACAAAGTTATAAAGCGTAAAATTTGAAATTACGTAATTCAAAATGTAAGAATTCCATTCCCTGTAGCCACAGCGGATGAATAAGTAAAAAAAAATTAAAAAACAGCTCTTCTCCGGACGCAAAATACTAATGCAATTTATAAAGGAATATATAAAGGAATAATTATTTTTTCTCATAATACGTTATCTATTCACGAACTGAATGCAACAAACGCAGCTTCGATATCTTATTTAGTTGCTGAGTAATCTAATTGTTAATAAACATTAGGTGAAAGGAATAGACATTGTTAGAATAAAGACATATGCCACAAAAAATTGTTTAAACTTACAATAACGTTTTTACAGCCATCATATGCAATGATTTAATCATCAATTTTTTCGGTTTTACTGACTCAGACGTTAGTTTAAAAAAATGGTTCAAATTTACCCTTGTAACAAGATATCTGTACGATATTCATTTTAATTGAAATTTTAAAGTATCTACTTAAAGGACATGGAAAAACGCAACTTTTGGTGTTTTGAACGTTCAATTCGGACCATTTAATTTCGAGTTATTGAATTCCAAACTTGATCCACGATTCTAAGCAAACGAACTACAATCCAACGAAAAAAAAATACCGTCATGCAGGTCCTTTTGCATTCTTACCAGATATTTTCTAACACACCCACCTTTCATAGCTTATCAACAATTGAATCAAATAGAAGAGAGAATGTGCGCGGAAGGGGCGCTGTGATTCCGAGGGAAGGGCATGGCTGAGTATAGCGGCGAGAGCACAGATTATAATAGAGGCTGAATCGTACCTGAATGTCGGTATTTTCTTTTCCGTTAGCTTGTTGATCGTTTGCCGAGAATCGTTGATCAAGTTTGGGATTCAATAACTCTGGATTAAATGGTCCGAATTGAACGTTCAAAACGCCAAAAGTTGTGTTCCTCCGAGTCCTCTAAGTGGGTTTTTTCAGATTCCAATTGTAATAAAAAACCGCACAGATATCGTAATTGTTTCTAAGGTAAAATTTGGACTAGTTTTTTAACTAACGTCTGAGTCAGTTGAACCGAAAAAATTGTTGATTGAATCATTGCATATGATAGCTGTAAGCTTCTAGTACGTGTAAAAAAATTATTGTAGGCTTAAAAAAATTTTTGTGGCATATGTCTCTATTCTAACAATGTCTATTTCTCTCACATAATGTTTATTAACAATTAGATTACTCAGCAACTAAATTAGACATCGAAGCTGCGTTTGTTGCATTCAGTTCGTGAATAAATAACGTATGATGAGAAAAAATAACTATTCACATTTCCTTATACATTGCATCAGTATTTTGCGTCCGAAAAACAGCTCTTTTTTAATTCTCTTCTCACTCATTCATCCGCTGTGGCTGAAGGGAATGGAATTCTCACGTTTGGAACTACAGAACTTCACGCTCTATAACTTTATTTCTATACACATGCACGATAATCTCAATACTTTTCGAGTAAAATTCGAAAACATTGCGAAAAATAAGACCTTTTTTGGTTGTTTCGGCTATAAACTGTTATTGTGCAATTACTACGAGCCTACGAATCGGTGGACACTGCTCTTACATCCACCTTTAATGCTAACCCGACTAATCTAAATCAAATTGTCAAGTTAAATTGAATAAAGTGGTAAAAAAATACCATATTTATAATGCATGAAGTGGGAAAATTGAAGGAATAATCATCAAATTTATATATTTTATTTAATACAAAAAAATACAAAATAAATGTAACGTTTTTTTACATATTTCAATGACAAACATAAAGAAAAATAAATGTTAGGAATTCAACAACAATGCAATAAATTATGTAGCCATACTTTGAATAAACTTCTTTCCATCCAAACTGAACGTTGTTCCATATGGCTGGGAAGTTGAAAACTGCATAGGAGAAAAACTACTTCGATATCATGTCACTTGTCATTTATGTCACATGAATTTGCAATAGCTTGTTCTTCATCTATGCTGATTTTCATAGATAGTGTAAGCTAGTCATCCTGTATATTCCTGTTTCTATTCCAGGAGACTGTTGGCTGCCTCATTGAACTTTAGAAAAGCAGGTTTAAGACAGGAGTTCTTAAGACTGTTGCTACTACCAATATATTTCTTCTTCTTATGGATATTTTACAGCGAGATGAAAGTATGAGCAAGTGTTGTTTCAATAATAAACTATTATTGACTCCATTTTAATTTATAGGAATGGCAACACACATTTATTTCCAGAAGTGGATTAATTTTCAACTGTTTATCAGCAGTTTATTTTGGCGGGATAGCAAATACCATTTTCATGTGTAAGTATGTGTCTAAAGTTTTTTCAAAATTAATTGCATACGCGACGAATACGTATTCGTAGATCTTGCCGACTTTTTCTTTCAACCAGCATGTGTAAATCAAAGGAATAAGTCATCAAGAAAGACAAACACTTGTGAAGCAGTTCTATCAATATCGACAAATGGGCTCACTTACATATTTGTTTTATTTTACCATTAGGAAGAGCACATCATTTTGAGGCTCTGTGCAAAAAATTAGACGACAGCGTGACATCATCGCACATGAAATCTCTCGTTCAGAGAACGGTTTTCGGTTAGATGACTACTTATACTAATAACAGTATTTTGCTTGCTTATATGCTTATTATTTTTTATTATACGTTTTAGCAAACTCTAAACAGTGTTATGTTTGTGAAATAAGAACGTTTAGAAATAATTTAAACTATTCGACACAATGGACCAGAACCAGAGTAAAAAAAGCTATAAATATTGTGCGGTTCCAGAATGTGAAAGTACTACGATTAAAACATCTAAAAAAATATTTATTTCTATTAATAAGGATGCAAAAAAACGGAAGCAATGGCAGAAAAGCATAAAAAGACTGGAAGCATTCACTGATAAGTCAACATACTTTGTGTATTTTTAGGATTTCATTTTTTTTTCAATCAGAATCGTTATAAATTACCTTATAAAAAACGTTGTGAATCCATATTGAGAGGGTTATTGAAAACCACACGCTTGTATTAATCTAAATTCAATTAAAAAAGTAGATAGTATTGTTCTTATAGCTTGTGGTGTTATTAATGTTCAAAATTATTTAATAAAATAATGGGTCGGTTCTTCACAAATTAAATTTTATTGAATACTGCTTTTTTCCAAAAAACAGGTAATCTTTTTCAGTAGATCACCAACAAAACTGGCCTATATTATGTTTTTTAAAAGAAATTATTTTATTTGATTCAAAGTCCGGATCAGCTTTAACAAATATCGCTTTTTTACCAGTGAGGTGCATGTGCATTTGAATCTGATGTGAACATTTGGAACCAATATCACCTGCTTCATCAAAATAAGTTTTTCTTGTTCTTTTCAACATTGGTGATTTAATTTCCACTACACATTCATTATAAATAGCATTTGGAGAAGCTCCTTTAATTGTGATGCCTTTTGGCTGAAATATTATTTATTAATTATTTAAATTATTATTATGGTATTATTATGAATAAAGACATAAATTCCCTTGAAGCTAATTTCTATAAAGCATGAATAGTTGACAAATATGAAAGAAAAAGGTCTCACGTAGGATGTCAAGTTCAGAGCGTGAAATAAACACAAACAGAATTGTTTTATATTTACAAAACGCTGAACTTGACTCGTCGTATAAATATGTTAACGAAAGTGTTTTAACATTCATTCTAAATTATTCTAAACATTCTAATCAATTCTAATTCATTACTTAATTATTCTAAGATGTCCTAAAGACATTCAAAGTGTATTCTATTCATCGTAATCATTTTAATTAATATTCTAATTAGTACTAGTAATAAGTGGGTTAATGTATAATAGTAAAGTAAGGTAATAAAGAGAACATGACCCAGTCATTCCAGTAGTTGTTTTTATTCCTGTGAGATGACACACCAAGTGACCAGCAACACCACCTAGTCAGAGGCCCTTCCACACTTCTAATGCACCAAGTATCCATAGTAGGATACATACATTACACAAAGTCCGGATCAGCTCTAACAAATATCGCTTTTTTACCAGTGAGGTGCATGTGCATTTGAATCTGATGTGAACATTTGGAACCAATATCACCGGCTTCATCAAAATAAGTTTTGCTTGTTCTTTTCAACATTGGTGATTTAATTTCCACTATACATTCATTATAAATAGCATTTGGAGAAGCTCCTTTAATTGGGCAGTCTGCAGTTAAAAAAATTGCAATTTTTCACTGAGTAACCTGTAGCGTTATCTCCATAACTTTGTCCACCAGACCAGGAATGAAATAAAACATCTGAAATCCCCCTAAATATCATTTGAGAGAGCTGGTATTTATGAAAACATTGACATTTTTAATCATTCTGGCCGGAAAACAGCCAAAAACGATGTGTCACATAGTGACATTAAAACATTAAAAAACTTCATAATCATTAGCAAGTACACTTCTGGAAGATTTAATGAGTCTGTTTTTTTAGTCTTCGCCCTGCTACGGTAGGCTTGTTCAATTGGTTGTATTAGGAGAACGACATATTCTATTGACATGAAATTTTCAGAATCATATTTTTATCCTTAGTACTTTGTTTTACGACAGTTGAAAGTGATTTAAAAATTTTATTAAACGAGCCCAGAACTAGCCCAGAACCTGTTTTGGTAAATATGGTTTTAGATGCAGTCTCTATCCTGTCTTGCGAACAAATTGTACAATTTACTAAGACATAAAAGCTAAAATTATATTTGAAATCAATTTCTGTATCTTCAATCATCATTTTTTGAAAAAAAATCCAATTATTCATTGGATTTTTGTCAACTTGCCGGAAATCAATTGAATAACTGATCTTTTGGCTTTTGTAATTTTTCAAATTTTAAATTTCAGACCCGACCTATCGGACACGATATTATCAAGAAACTCAAGAGGGTTTATATGGAGGAACTTTATTTCTTTTAACCTATAATTTAGTTTCACTCCCATTCTCCTTCATATCTATGGCTTTATCAACTTTGATTATATTTCCGTAAGTAACTCATCATATGAATTATGTGAATATGAATTTCAAAATGAGAGATATTAACATTAATTAGAACTGAGCAGTACTCTTCATGGCTAACACATGTGTGAAAAGAGCAGAAAAAAAAATTTATTTCAACTAAATC
>CAJUYH010004192.1:0-28319 GCA_910591685.1 Galerucella tenella | reverse complement strand
CTAACTTTGATACGGCACGCTTTTTTGGAGCACCCTGTATATTCCAAAATATTTTCAAATTATAGTCCTGAGTAACCTACTTAATTCTACGTCTTATTTTTTCTAATTTTATTTGCTTTTAAGACGCCAGAGAATAGTTCGTTCATAGTGCCCCACCCTGTATAATAAACAAATGCTTTAAAACAGGCACGGTGCCAGAAGCTTTCAAAATAGCTACTATCAAACCAATATCCAAATCTGGAGATAAGATGAATATGAACAACTATAGGCCTATATCCTTACTCTTCAGCCTATCTAAAATATTTGAAAAGTCACTAAAAAAACGAGTATTGAATTATCTAAATAAGTATAGTTTGTTATCTGATAAGCAATATGGTTTTCGCGAAGGAAAATTGACAGAAGATGCAATTTCTTATGTAATCTCAAAATATAACCAAAAACGTTGATGAAAAAGTTCCTACATTAGGTATTTTCATTGATTTAAGAAAAGCTTCTGACTCTGTTTGCCATAGTCAACTTCTAGGAGCCCTAGAAAGCATCGGATTTAGAGATAAATCGTATTGTTTATCCAAGAATTACCTCAGAAACCGCAAACAGCATGTACAAATCGGAAATGAATACAGTACCATGAGAAATGTACTTTATGGGGTCCCTCAAGGAACCGTACTAGGGCCACTACTTTTTAATATTGACAATAATGATATATTCAAACTTAATTGTAAAGGAGACATAGTGAGCTTTGCTGACGATAATGTTGTTATATATAAGGCTGATACTTGGGAGGAATTAAAAGATGTAGCTGAGGATGACTTCGGTAAATTAGTTAAATGGTTTGATAAGCGCCTCCTAACAATTAATTTTGATACGACTCACTTTATCCCATTCGCGTCTTACACGAGATATCTTCCATTATATGAAAACCTCAGCATAAGTGATAATCTACTCATAATTGCATCCAAACCATCTGTTAGATATCTGGGAATATTTTTAGATAGTAACCTAAAGTGGGAGATAAACATTAATAATATAGTAAATAAAATTAGATATGTCTTATATAAAATTAAATCTCTGTCCCATTTCACAACTTAAGACATTATATCTCTCGCTTGTAGAACCACATTTGCGATACGGAATTGTGGCTTAGGGGGCTGCTGCTAAAACTTACATTGAAAAATTAGAAGAAATACAGAAAAAAGTTTGAGAATTAATATAAAAAAAACCACGTACTTACTCTTCTAACCAACTCTACTTAGAAACCCAAACATTTGACATAAGACAATTAAATTTCTTATTAACAGTTACTCGACAACACAAGTTAAAATGTAAACTTAAAACATCTGATCATATATGAAACTAGAAACAAATCTAATTATACAATACCGCGACCGCGGAAAAATACTCTGATTCGCTCCTTTTTATTCCTTGGCCCAAAACTCTATATTATTATTCCGTCTGAATTAACAGCAATTCATTCATTGATATATTTCAAATCCAGATTAAAAAAATGGCTTCATCAAATACCTAGAATCCAAATTCACCAATATGTCGATGCTACAAATGTGTACTATGTGTTCTAGTTGTTTTGAATTAAAAATTATTGTTATCCTCTAGGTTAATGTATTAAATGTTAATATTTTTTTTCTTGGATTTCTTATGACTGATTTCACTGGTAATATTTTTAATAAGTAGTATTGGCTTCATTTTAATTAATAATAATGGTGATAAATAGTAAACAAAATTCATATCCACTTTCAAGGATTGCCCTTTAGTGGGGGGATTGGTTTATATGTCAACTTATTAATTTTTGATTAAATACCAACTTTTGGACACTTATTATGTTATTATTATAAGATCTAAAGCAAGTAAATATTCTATGTTTTGTTATTTTTTATTTATTTATTATTTGTAATTGTAATTGATTAGTGTTTTGAATGGTACGAGTACATGTATGATTATTGATAGGATTAAATTTATTATCGCATACAAGCTTCAAGCTTCAGCGATTTATCATGTTTATTTTCCTTTTGTAATACACTTTGTAAAACTTTTTTTTTTGGAAATAAACATTATTATTATAATTATTATTACTATCCCCGGATTCTTGAAATATTCGAATTTGTCCATTATTGACCTAGGTTAATAATAGAAAAACTTAATTAACCACTAATAAAGAAATTCAACATCTCAATTGGTTAGAAGAAAAAATAATTGTTAACTTCACAGCTGATAGTGGAAAAACAAACTTAAGTATCAGTTTTTATTTATTTGCCACTAGCATTTTCTCAATTTTGGAACAAAACGCGAATCAATTCGCTGACACCATTGTCATATTTTGAAAACTCTCAATAATGGTGCTATACGACTCTCTCGAGTCTACATTATGTACTCGAATGTCATAACAGCATCTAACTAATTATTTTCACGTCAATAGTAAATTAGTTATAGTTGAGGGCCGGCTCAGCTCATATTTCCGTCAGGAAATATGGGCGGCCCCAGACCTCGGTCGCATTGGGGGAGGTTATTAATTATACTTTGAAAAACTGAGAGTGGAAATATTTCATAGTTCAATGTCTGAAAGAGATATGAAGGGTTATAATGCATTGAAAGATATGTAATTGATTGTATTTTATTGAGAGAGGTAACAGGTTCTATCCTGAAATACATATAGCTCACGCAGCTCTTCGTATGGTTTAGCCATTATATACATTTGGAAATGCAAATGAACCAGGAAAGCCAAATTTTGGATATAACGTGGAGGTGGGGGGAAACTCCAAATTGTCGACCAAAATTCCCTTGTGCATTTCCAGTCATCTTTAAAAAAATGGTAAAATTAAGTTTTTGTTTTTTCAAAATAACTTCGTTCTCCGATGAGATACGAAAATGAATAAGAGCAGCGAAGCACAGTGGAAGCGTGCTGGGCCCATAGCTCAGAGTATCTGATATTGTTATATTGTTATAGACCGTTACACTTTGATCTATGTCAGTCAATCATTCTCCTTCACCTTCTTGAAACATTATCAAATAATTTGTATTCCACATGCAGTTTATTACCTCACCAACTAAATGCGGCGCATGACACGAAGCCCTGTGACCGGGTTCCAAAAGGAACAGATGGTCCGACACGTACACGAAAAAAGAGTTTTTCATACCTGGGGTGCGATTTTCGAAACCATTCGGAAGTAAATCGTATACGAAAATGGCCATTTTCGTATGAAATTTGAATAAACTAATTTTCGACAAGCTCAAATGGTAATCGTAGACGAACCCTTTCGTATGGCTTGCTTCGACTGGGTTTATTCCATTGCAATAAATGTTTTCATGTACGGAAAGTGAAGTGTAAATTCACATAGCCTAGATTGAAAATATTTGTGTTTGGTATGTCATTAATTTGAATAATGAATAATATAATCAGTTATAATATGGCAGGTTATGATGATTTGATTCATTTAAACTTCATTGACGCTATACAAGAAGCGGAAGAGTTAGCAGATAGACCTCCTAGGATCTTTAATCCATTTATTGATCCTTTTGGGGAATATTCAGGAATATTGTCACATTTTTTGTTAAGAGCAGCACTGGAACTTGAATCTCCCATTCTTTAACAACAAACAATAATAAAGGAAGAATGCTAAATAAATAATATCAAAAGCCAGTTTGGGCTCACAACACTTGATACAGTAGTTGGTATATTCTTTGCATAGAACTATTAGAACTGCATAGATAAGGTATATTCTTTGCTTCTTAAATGTCACAAGTGACAAGACCATACGATTATGCGGTGTTGCCGGCTGCTAAATTCATCGTGTACGAACGTTTATATAATTATTCGAATGGTATTGAAAAATACACATTTAGCACTGTCTACTAAGAAATTCATGTGGAAATAACCGTACACGCATAATATTCGTGTGAACTCCAAAATCACACCCCTGACCCCAATTAAAGTAGGTACAACGGGCGCCGTATAGGCGCGTTCTATGACGTCGTTCTGTGACGGGAAGGGGTTGCAAAATAAGTTAAGCCTATATCTGCCTTTTTGTATGTTTTGTGACGCGTGCATTACATATCGAACTAGTGTCAGATCTTACTACCGAGGGTTTTATAGCATCATTTAGACGTTTTGTCTCGAAACGAGGGAAACCTTCTCAAGTATTTTCTGACAATGGCACTAATTTTGTAGGAGCCAATAATGAGCTCAAGACACTTGGACACTTTTTACACAGCAACTCTGGACAGTTGACTGAAATTTTAGAAAATGAAGGTGTTTCCTGGTCGTTTATACCTCCTCATTCTCCTCATTTCGGAGGCCTTTGGGAAGCCGGAATAAAATCCGCAAGGTCACATTTATTGCGCGTTGCAGGAAATGCTATATTAACTTTTGAGCAATTATATACACTGCTGGTTCAAATCCAGGGTATTCTTAATTCACGTCCTATGCACCCATTATCATCCGATCCTTCTGACTTACAACCTCTCACACCCTCTCATTTTCTAATGGGACGTGCCATGACTACTTTACCAGATCCTGATTTATTGGAAATACCTGAAAATCGACTTAAGCTATACTAGAGAATTCAGCAGCTTCAGCAACATTTTTGGGTTAGATGGTCGTTAGAATACATATCAGAAATTCAACAAAGAACGAAATGGAGGTTTACACAAGGTTCCCTTCAACAGAATGACTTGGTTCTTATCAAAGAGGACAATCTTCCTCCTTGTAGATGGTCTTTGGGACGAGTTATTCAGATACACCCTGGAAAGGCTGGAGTGACTAGAGTGGCTACTTTAAAAACTAAATCTGGTTCAGTAAAACGATCTTTTACCAAACTGTGCCGGTTGCCGTTAGGCGTTGAAGACTAAGAAGGTGTTGAAAGTATTCGTTATTCCTTCCAAGGCGGGGACTATGTTGAGTTTTGTCAAGCAAATAGACGTCAAGCCGACGTGACACGACGCACCGAATGGAGAAAGTCAAGTCGGTTGCTCCGTTTCCAACGTGACTGTTGTTGTCAAACTAATAAAGACATTATTTTTGAATTTGATTATCGTTACCTATTTCATGTTAGTATTTTAGAACATTAAACAGTTAGAAAAGAAGTGATTTGTTTTCAAATACAAGTTATTATAGTCCACTTTCGAAGGGAAAACAAAATAAAACACAAGTCGTGATGTGAACATTTATTTTCTTCCACAGAAAACTATATAGCATTCCTTATCCAAAATACCACGAAATTTTCTTTTACGACGCTTTCTTTACTAACTTTATATCTCTTCTCATATTTTTGCCAGAGTGAATGTCAAGTTATAGCGAACAGTGAAGTTACAGATTTCCTTGAGAAGTGATCTTATTCTTTTTGATAATCAAGGCTTCTGAATATATGTATTGCCTGAGCAATGAAGTAATTACTTAGTGCAAACTAAAATGGGCAATCAACTCGGTTGAGCCATGCAAACTTCCTAAATAAGATGGTATAATCCCAGCGCATCTGCAGCAAGGACGAAGACGCATACCTAAGGGTGAAGCCTGCATAAACTGCGCTATTTCCTTAACTAGGAAAAGGAAGCTTGAGAGATTCAAACAGCCAAGCCTTTTCAACGTGCAGCTCTGGATCTGGATATGATGCTGGGCGCAAACCTAGTATGAGACTCACACCTAAATGACAAATCCAATAAACGAAAAATCGCCTTATTAGCTGCCAAAAGGGCGCTAGGAAACACATGGGTAATAAGTCCATTGGCTGAACACAACTGTGGTGAGACCCTTCGGGCCTCAGTTTGGTGGCCAAAAACAAATCAAGGGAAGTCGAACTGGAGCTATCAAAAGTTCATAAGCTTGCCTGTTTGTGTATAATTGGACATATGAGAAGCAGCCCGATTGCGGCAATAGCAGCTATTCTCAATTTTCCGCCTCTTGCTCTGCATGTTAAGGTTGAAGCGAGAATGGAGGCTTACAGACTAGGGAACCAAAACCCATAGTCATTCCAGAATCACAGATGTTTTCACAAACTTGCTTCTTGAAATGAGAAATGATAACATTAACGACAACCAACCAGTACATATCCAGCTGAACTGGAATGAGCTGGAGGCATGTATACATACAATTGGCATATATATGGAGGAACCTATCTGTCGGTTGTGCATGGAAAATGAGAAAACAGCCTCTCACATTATCTTCGAAGGAGGATTTCTCCAAGAAGGACCTAGTGAAAATACTGTTGAGCCTGATATAAGAACTACTGTTCTCTTCACATCATCGGCACAACAAAGAACATTAAAAGACTGAAGTCTGATGTTCCGATGACGACAGTCCCTGACTGATGGTCCCGATCAAATTAATTAACGTCCTGTATTTCAAAAACTAGTCATAGGATTGAAATGTGCCATACTCACCTTATTTAAGATCAAAATCTAGAACATGAAAAAAATACAAAAAAAAATAAGCAAAATAATTTTGCATAAAAGGAGTGTGAGATTTTCTAAACCTGTCTTTCGAAACATTTTGCCAACTCCCAAGTACACATCGACCTATATTGTTGTTTATACTTCAAATGAGTTTGGTCCATTTTACAGCAGTCTTAGGAGCGTTTTTACTTACGTTTTTGTTACATTCTACTTGTAATGATTTCCACCAGCACGTTCGTGGCGTATGAATGAATCAAATGCCATTGCAGACCTCTGATCTCCTTTTATGAGCGATTACAGCTTTTTTTCTCAGTTATACTCAAATAAAATAAACATTTTCATTCCTCAATGCAAGAAAATGAGAAAATGTATGTTTCCTTTGATTTTGTTTGTTTTTTTTATTAAATTTGACTGCAATTTCAGACTGGATAATCGTTATTGATTTTTATGAAATATACTTGTGATATTTCAGATTCAGAGACGTGAAGATTTTTCCCATTTTACCATTATGCAATTTAGTTGTAAAGATCTTTGATTATTAATAATGACAAGAGGGACAAGAGACGGAAAATGAACAGATTTTCCAAGTGCTTGATGTAATAAAAAATGATGCTGTCTTAGATAACATTTCATTGCTCACACTAAATACTGTTTTGTTATTCGGTTCCATTTAATTCAAAGAGCTTTTTGCGTGAGAAAAAAATAACATTTTCCAATTAGGTTGTAGTTGGGCATCACTTACATAGGATAGTATAGCATTTTGAGGAGTGGGCCTGAAAGCCCTCCAACTGCTACTCACAAAAGTATAATGTGTCAAACGCCTATTTATATTTCATTAAACACATTCATTTCTCAACAAAGCCGATTAGTTTATTCAATACGTGATATTTCAGATCTAAGGAAAGGAAGATATCCCACCAAACATCAGATGCTTGATTGGGAGAGCGGCAGGACAGGCACATATCACATGCACTGTCATTCCACTATGTTGCAGACAAAGATGGCATGCTGGATCTTCCGATACACCAAGTGATTATTCAGACGACAGGGGTCTGTTAAAAGACCTGCCAGATAGCATCACTTATTTCTGCTGTGGTATCTATGGTGAAAAATAGTGAGTTTAGTTGTCACCCTGGCAGTTATTATCATTTTATTTTGTTAGATATGTCTGTTTATGGCTTTTGTATTACAATTTGGAGTTCTTCAAAGAGTGTGCAAAAAAGCACACTTCTACGCTCCAACAAATAGTTGAAGATACCTCAAAAGAGCTCGAAATATAACGTATAGATATATAAGAGAAGGTGGTGAACATTTCACCAACTCATATTTCGCGAATGCCTTCAATCAGTGGGAGTTAACTGAGGAAACTGAAAAAATTGTTGTGATGCACTTAACGTGGTATTTATGAGTAAATGTAAATTCTCCGGAAGTCATATGAATCATATATACGGCATTTAATAGATAAAAGTAGGTTGAATAAGGAGCCGGATAAAATAAACGTGGTAATTATTGTCCAATGCCTGAAAATGTATCCGAAGCTAGGACATGTGCTGGAATGATGAATTATTATCGAGCCGAATTAAAGTTGGGGCAATGAATGCGAAAATGCTCATGAGAATCCAAAAACACTATAGGAATGGAATCGAATTTAGCTATCTCTGACCCTGAAGTTGTTCTTAAGCTTGTGGTTGATGCATCGAGCATTGTGTTGGGTCCGGTATTACTGCACGTTTATGATAACGGTTCTTGAAGGTCAATAAGCTTCGTGTCTCGAGTGTTAAGCAAGCATGAAAAAAAGTATCCAGTTATTAATAAGAGGGCGTTAGCTATTTATTAGATTGTCCGGCACTATTTATCAATATCTAATGGGTAAACCTTAGACTATTAAACTAAACACTTCAATAATTTTTCCGATCATAAACCTCTATTGTCCCTTTCCGGCGAGAGCGAGGGGATACCTCAAATGGCTGCCGAGCGACATTAGAGATGGGAATTAAATTTGAATGGATTTTTATATACTTTCAAATTTCGAACAAATCAAAGGATTCGAAAATAGCGCTGCGGATGTTTTTTTGCGTATGCCAGAAAGTAATGTGGAAAGCAATAAAGTTAAGCCCGATTGTTTTAATTTTTCAGTTGAGGATAGTATTTCTGTGAATGCTCACAATATAAAAAAGGAATTAGCTCAAACGCGGTTTTAAACACAGTTTATAGGATTGCTCGCAGACGTGTCCGGAGGATTGAAGTCATATACCTAACCGAAAGCGAATGAATCAGATTTAGATAACCATTTGTTAATGTGGGGGTACCCCCCGCTCTATACCACCAATCTACTATCGGTGCAGCGTAAACTTCTGTGAGATCTTTTAAGAGTGCAATGATTGAAATGATATCTGCAAAAAAAGAACTTCCGACTATTAATAGTGAATATCTGTTTTCCTATAGAAATACACCGCAATGTGTCAGATCGTGGTCAATGTTTTCGAGAAGGGTGAAGATTCTGTTCATGTAAAGATTGAACAATGCTGGTCCAAGACATTGATTGTAAGAAATTAGATTCACATTATTCGTATACAAACCTCTGGACAAAGAGGAGCTGGTGTGGGAAAGGCATCTTGATCGAATAAATCAAATTTATTCTATGATGATGGAAAAGTTTCCGGGACATAATATACACCATGTCCTGTTCAGTCAATATTAATAAATCACCGCAGTTCAATGGATTATTCGAAGATCAATATAAATATGTTGCAATTTTACCTACTGTTTGAGAAAATGTAGCTGATATGATGTGGATATATTATGATTTGAAGTAACGACAAATTATTATCTGATCATAGCATTAGTAGTAATAGTAACGGGCTCTAAAACCTATATGTTGAAACAAGTAGGTACTTTGTGAATAAATTGCCAGTTTCTTTTATTCTATTTATTCTCAATTGTTAATATGGAATTAGCAGCATCTTTTATGATGTATGGAATTATTAACACGGTTGAATTATTTTTTGTTGATTATAATTTAATTGATTGTGGTTATTCGGAAATATACTGACAACTAAATATTGGAACAAGTGATTATTAACAATTTAAAATAAATATTTATAAGACGTACCGTCACCTTAAACTTGAATAACAGTCTAAATTTCATTAGGAATTGTATCTAGTAGGCCTATACCGACTTTAGGGGTGAAGATATTCTATATTTCTTGCAATTTAACACGTATAGCTTCTGTTTTTCCGGAATCACACGCTTCCGGTGATCTCCCACACAGACAGTTTTAACAGGTCCTAGGCAGAATAATATAGTTTTGTCCTATAGCCACGATCGTTTACACCTGTACCAAAACCTGGAGGCATGTATAAGTCATTCATCTTTGTGATACTGGTTTGGAGTAACTCCACATGTGGGTCTATTAGATGCCAATCTCCCAATTTCTGTGTGAATTTCGCGACTATTGTCACTTACAAGTTGTTTCAATATATTATTCTTCACGTCCTTTGTCTACCCTTGCAATATTTATTGAACATATACCACGTTATGGCAGGTTTTGGGAATAAGACTTTGAAATGAAAATCTGTTGGCGTATAGAAAAATTTTACGAGGATTTTGTTTCTCTCTAGGGCTTGTAACATCTGAATTACCTCCAGAAATTCAGACAATTGGAGTGAATAGCTCATTAAAACTTTGCTCTATCTGGAAATTCCGGTGTGCGTAAATAGAAGTGTGACATAAATACATTATAAAGAATAATAAAATATAGTTGATATTTCTCCAAATACCAGCAGGCGAGTACATATCTTCCCTTGAATGCAGGGTGATGGAATGAAAACGAAGAAGCAATTAAACTGAAAATATCACATCACTACTTTTTAACCAATAAAATGCCTTAATTTTGACTAGTCACCATGTCAACGATATTTGAGTGGAGATTTTTGGCAGTTGAAAAGATAAACATATGATCTACAATCATTGAATAATGTAGCTATCTTTGAATAATGCAAGGTTTTTAGGAATTAACATTATTATTTGTTATTCGCTATGAAGTTCCATTGAACAGAAAACACAAAGGACTATGCTTTCATATTATGCAAAATAAAAGACCACTCAAATGCAGATATTTTGATACCAGCTTATTCGTCTTGGAAAATAGAACATTTGATAACATTGCGCCAATGTTGTGACTTTTATGATTAACTCACAATTAATGATATTATTTTTAAAATTGCTTACGAAGATTGTATGAGTAAGACAGGGAGAAAATACGTGAACAAACCTGTATTACAGATTCCACCTGATTCCATTTATGTTTAGTAGCTTGCGTAAATCTGGAATAAACTCGAGCTCTAAGGAAAACTGGCTCTTGCAGAAGAGCTTGAAAAGGAAACTCGTCGATCTGTTCTCTTTGTGAATAATCTTGAATATAACTACGTGCAAGACCTACCTGATATATACCTAGAGTTAAATCTCTCACGTCTTGCAGTAACATAATTGGAAATTCGGGTATTTGCAGTTCATTCACATTAATACATGCAGCATTGTTTACCCGCTGAAGGTGCAAACGTTCAACTTCCACTCGAGCTTTTACTACATTCTTATATGTTGCTAATCCGTTCATTCCTTGAGCTAATTGTGCAGTTGCACCCTGCATATGTATAGCAGGAAAGTACCGATTAATTATTGCACATCCAATACGGAAAAATGAAGCTAAATTCGGTACATGTTGGATAGGTATTCGTCCCCTGAAAAATTTAAGCACTGTTTTTAAATGTCCATTACGGCTTTCAACAATAAAGCCCGTGGACATCCAAAATATATCCATCTGAAGCAACTAATAATATGGGTTTTAAAAGATGATAACCTTTGAGCAAGCAATAAGACTGCCGTAATAATTGGAAATTAGACGATTTTGGTATGTTTAAGTAAGTACCATCGATATAGATAATAGCTTTTTTGTTATCGGGATCGGGGTATACAACTGATTGGCAACATCCGTTACATGAGTATTAACAAAATCTTGATGAGCTATTGATCTGGGACCTAGATTTTCGGAAACGAATCTTTGAGATAAACATAATCTTACAGCTTTTATTGCTAGGCTAACAGTTGATCGGCATTTATACGAGATTAAGAATTTTAACAGATTATCAGGTAAATCATACTTCAGTTTTATTAAAAATGTGATAAGATCCCTTTCATTAATGACTTTAGTTTTTTCATATACAACAATGTCATTGCAATACGTGAACATGTCCACAAAATTATTTTTACTTAAGTTTGTCATGAGTTTAAAGTCCTCACCATCAAAATTGTCTTCAGAGTCAAATTGATTTTTCACAGCATCAGAGGAAGCATTTCTCAATGCTGGAAACAATTGTGATATCTCGTTAGGAGATATGACCACGTTGAGAGGATTGGCACGCAGCGCTCCAATTAAATCTGACGACAACCACCCTCCATCATTAAAATGATCAATACAGCATAAAGTACCTTTTAGGACGTATATTTAAATATATAACAATTAATATGAATAACCTCACCATTTTCCATATCTCTTCCTTACAAATTATTATTCCCCCTACGATAGCGGGCGGCGTTCTGAAATCCCTCTGGAAGATCGTTTAATTCCTCACAACGCCGAAATCCTCTATGACGAACTCTATGTTCAAAAACGTAACAATGCATTTCCTTAGTTTTTGAATACCTGCGACTTTAAAAAATCTCTAAATTGAATACGCACACTTCTAGCACACAGAGCAATTATTTATTAAGACTGGTCATTTGTAGTTGAAACTTGTTAGTCTACAATTAGATGGATATGCCATTTTCTTTCATACTCCTATTACCTGTCGGGGATCTGTCAGGTATAAATATTTGCAATCTATAATCTATCATTTCTTTATACAACTGAAAAATATAATCCTATTATTCAGTTTCGACGAAACGGGTATTCATCGTATGTACAACTATATTCACAAGTCCGACTCTGTTTCACCGCAGCAGGTGGTGTCCTATTGAATGGTTAGATTATGTGATCGAATCGAAAATTTCTGACAAATAAACTGATTTTGTGGGTTTATCAATTGAATTACAACATTGGCGCAATAATATCAAATGTTCTATTTTTCAAGACGAATAAGTTGGTATCAAAATATCCGCATTTGAGTGGTCTTTTATTTTCCATTAGCTGGAAGCATAGTCCTTTGCTTGATTATCATGCATCAACAATTCATTTTTCGAAAAACGTAGGATTTACAAACAGTAAGATTTAAATGTTGTTTGAATTCAAACCCATCCTCACTTCTTAATGGGGAATGGGAGGGTGACGAATTAATTGGATGTTTTTGTTTTAAGACATATATATGTGATATTTTGGAACAATTTTGTTCAAATTTCTTCTACACAAAAGACCATATTTACTCAACATCTGCAGCAGACTTTCTTGGATTTTCGTAAACAAACCATTCGTCTCTAACGCTTCTTGGTGGCAATCTTCCATTGAATTGGTTGAATATATTAATTTCAAATGACATATTTGCACTTGACTCGTCTCTTTGCAGTAATTCATAAATTTTACTTTTGCAAGCATTTCGTTTTTCTCAAATTGCTTAATGCAAATGCAGGAAATGTTTCACAAAAGAATATCTTTGTTTGCAGGTTAACTATACAGTAATAGTATATTACGTAACGTGTGTGGTAAGGAGCATTTTACGCACGAATGGAAAAGTTACGCACGATGCTGCGTAGTGCGTAAAATGCTTTACAACACGAGTTACGTACTATACTCTACCTACGACCTACTTGTACTTGTATATTTAGAAGAAAAATAAGAAATAACAGTTACATAATCAGAGGTGCTTGGTAAACTCCATCTCTATCACTCTATCACCAATGAAAAAAGCACATTGAAGAACTAACGTTCAATCATCATTAATATACCTGTTTAGGCCTAATGCCTTTTTGTATTTAGATTTAAGATATATTGCACAACGAAGCAACATCGCTGTGTTTCTAACAATTTAGAGTAGCGCCCGTTAGGAAGGCACTGTATTATCTATGGACACTGTCGCCAAGTAAGTAGCAGAGTCAAGGTGCCAGCTACTGTAAAATATGTTGTTTTATGTTCTTAATGTCTGTGAATAAATCCATTGAACACGTGGGGTGCTTTTGTTTGAAGAATCAGGTCCAATCATTTCACAATAAACAACCATGAAAACAATATAAAAAAAATGTCTGAAGAACTCAAAAAAACAAAGGCAAAGAGAGGTATGATCAAGGGAAAATTATTCAATCAGATCCTACAATTCAATCAGATCTTTTTGCTATTATGTTAAGATTTAGAATTCAAAATTATGTATTGACTGTTCAGAAACTACTTACGTGTAAGTGTCACAACGATTCAAAAATTATTCTGTGTTCAGCTGACAGACAAAAAAGATTATTATTAAAAAACGTCAGATCATTTTCTTTTTAATTTAATGTCACAGTTTTTTTAATTAGTTGAGCTTTATGTTATACTGAATTGATATTATTGTTAAAAATATTACGTTGGAAATAAAGAACCAATATACACTACAGTCCACAATTTTTTTATTTTTTTTTATTTCCCAATTTTATTTACAATCTGTAAAACATACGTTACAATAAGTAAATTGTGTGTCTTAATGCTAAGTTGACATGGAGGAAAATTGCTCAGTAGCAATTTCCTATTATAAATAGTCTATATATGTATAAACTTTGACATGGCTGCTGGGATAGAGACTTCTTTTTGCTAAAATCGGTTTGGTAGATCGTATGGAGAAATTTTCTTCAGTCTTCTTCTGATGGGTGTAATTTCCATTAGATGTTTAGCTAGATTGTTTGGGTGATGTTGAATCTTGGCGGCGTAACTTTTGGAAAACTTGGAGATTTCTTCTTTTACGGAGTTTATATGGAGATCTCTAGATATAATTTTGTTTGAGACGTACCATGGGGCATCGGTAATGATTCTAAGGACTTTGGACTGATATCGTTCCAGTATTCCAGTATATTAATGTTCTTCGTATTTTTCCCTCGTAAATTACATGGTCCTTCCATCCGTATGAACTTGAAAGCAGTGCAAAATAGTGTTCAAGAAGCCCGCATTTTTTGCAGTGGACCGTTCAAAGAGTAACAGAGGTTGGCTCGCTATTATTGGTTATGCATTAAGATTTGCCCAGTCGACTGGACTGGAAAGAAAATGTGAGTTCCTTCTTCCTTCATTTTTCGCTCATTTATATACCTGTTCCTTATAATAATTCCGTTTTCTAACAAAGTTTTATTGGGCAAAGTAGCAGTATTTGATCAATATTAATTGTTAGTTTGTTTGAACCCTATTTTATACTTATTTAACTCTTATTTAGTTAAATTGAAAGTAATTAGGACCTTAAGTGGTGTTTATTGGGTATAAAAAGATGGCAACTAATACCAACACCGAACTCAAAGTTCTAAATAAGAAAAGGGGGTCTGTAAAAGCGAAACTCACTAATTTTTCAATTTTTATCAATAAAATAAAGACGGATATAGATAATGGGATACAAATTAGCAATGCTTTAAAAATCCAGTTGAAGGAACGTACTTCTAATATTCAAAGCCTATTAGCAAACTCATTTGAACCTTTGCAAGACGAGTTAGATTTGCTTTCTGAAGATGTCAATGAGCAGTTGTCTGAGAGGTCTGAGTTCTAGAATCTCTCAATATGCCTACAGATCATTGGGATGTTTTAATTACCCATATAATAGTCAAAGGCTTAGATGATTTTTCAATATCTAAATGGGAAGAATATAAATTTCAAAAAGAGATTCCCTCGTTAAATGATAAGTTTGAATTTCTGAAAAATAGGGCTGACTTATTAGAACGCTTGGAAATTAGTAGATATGAGCAAAATAAGTCATTTTATAAAGGTAAAGGTAGGACTTTGTTTTCTTCAAATGAGTCCAATCGAGACACAAATAAAGAAAAGGCTTCTGAAAAATGTGATGTTTGTTCGGGAGAGCATTTGGTTTATTTGTGTGAAAAATTCAATGCCTTAACAGTGTCAGAAAGACCAAGACCAAGACCAAGACCAAGCAAATAAATTGAAACTTTGTCATAGATGTCTTCGTCCTGGTCATTTTACAAAAAGTCGTCGTTTATTCGGTGCTTGTAAAACCTGTCATTCAAAGAAGCATAATACACTGCTTCACACTAGTCAGGACCGTCCGCTGGGGTTACAAAACACTACTGGTGCCAAAGGTACTGATTCGGCTTGCGTAACGACATGCTGTAGCTCGACGGTTCCTTGCAATAATAATCAGACTTTGTTGTCCACTGCTATTTTGAATATTTTCGTGAACGATAGAGCTTTTCCAGTTCGCGCCGTTTTAGACTCGGGCTCTCAGTCATCTTATGTTAGTGAGACTATGTGCAATAAGCTAGGGTTAAAAAAGGAAAAGATTAATCTTTCGGTTTCAGGAATAAATAGCAGAAATTTAAAATTACATTATAGATGCTCTATTGAGGTGTCCTCGAGGCATTATAATTACAAAACACGACTAGTTTGCCTAGTGTTGCCGGAAATAACAACTTCTTTACCTGCGATTGAATTAGACATCGAAGGGTTGGGTATTCCACAAGAAATACAACTGGCAGATGAAAACTTTTATAAACCAGGCCCTATCGACATGCTAATCGGCGCCGATCTATTTTGGAATTTGCTTATAAATAGGCAATTTAGTTTAGGTTTTGATCGACCAGTTTTACAAGAAACACTACTCGGTTGGGTTATTTCGGGTAAAACCAGTGGCAGAGCCTCAGGTGTAACAAAAACGAAAGGGCATGTAACGTTTTGTAAGTTTAGTCAAAATCTAGATACTCTAGGGGTGCAAGAACAGTTAGAAAAGTTCTTTGAAATTGAAAATGTTCCTACTAAGGGAAAATGGTCTGCAGAGGAAATAGAATGCGAGGAGCATTTCGTAAAAACCACTATTCGGTTACTTAATGGCAGATTTCAGGTTTCGATACCATTTAAAAAGTCAGTTGACACTTTGGGTGACTCTTTCGAACAAGCAAAATATCGACTTGAGTCAATTGAACGTAAATTTGCAAAAAATCAAACTTTCAAAGATTTATATTCAAAATATTTAGACAGCTATGAATCTTTAGGCAAGATGAGAAAAGTTCCTTCATCAACAAGTGAAATTTGCTATTACCTACCTCATCACGGGGTATTACGCGACGAAAGTAAGACTACAAAACTCCGTGTGGTTTTCGACGCGTCGGCTCGTACAACAACTAATATTTCACTAAATGATTTACAAATGAAAGGGCCAGTGATTCAGGATGATATTTTAACAATTTTATTGCGCTTTAGACAACATCGGTACGTGGTAACTGCAGATATCGAAAAAATGTATTTACAAGTATTGGTAACGCCTGAGCAACGAAATTTACAACGGATTTTATGGAGGGGTGCCCCCACCGAGAAGTTGTCTGTTTACGAGTTACTGACAGTCACATTTTCCGCTAAGAAAATGGCGAACAAATGAGCCAGAAATTTTAGAAAATTTGAGATCGACATTTTGCGCGGAGCAATCGGACTTGTCTTTCTGTGATGATGACATTTCAAAAACGCTAGGCTTGGCATGGTCTAGCAAAGGTGATCAGCTTGCTTATAAGAATAATGTTTCCACTAATCGTAAAGTTACAAAGCGAGTAATGTTGTCATGCATAGCACGGTTGTTCGATCCTCTGGGATTGTTAAGTCCATGTGTGATTCTAGCAAAGGTAATGCTTCAAAAATTGTGGCAACATAACTTGGAATGGGATGCAGCTGTTTCCATCGATTTGCAAAATTCATGGAATAGATTCATATGTGATTTGAATTTCTTGAATAATTTAAGAATAGATCGTCACGTAGTTTGTGCAAATTCAAAAAAAAGAGTGGAGCTGCATGCATTCTCAGACGCGAGTAAGGTCGCTTTTGGTGCGTGCGTTTATATTTTATCGGAGGACGAAACGGGAAAGAAATATTGTCGTTTGCCAATGTCCAAATCAAAAGTCGCACCGATAAAGACTTTGACCATTCCACGCTTAGAGTTTTGCGCAGCTCATGTTCTTGCAAAATTAGTAGACAAAGTTACAGAGTCTTTGAGGTTAAATTTCGATAGGTTAGTGTTCTGGACGGACTCTAAAATAATTTTAGGTTGGATAAATACATCCACCACGTAATCGCATAGCAGAAATACAGGAACTTACCCAAGCCGCAGCATGGCGTTACGTACCGTCTGCGGAAAATCCTGCAGATTTGCTTAGTAGAGGCGTAAGTCCTTCAGACATTGCTAGCAAGATTTTATGGTGGCATGGTCCACATTGGTTAGTGGAAGATAATGAATCGTGGCCACCCAATAAAAATAATAATGAGAGCGTTGACTTGCCTGAGTTAAGGAGTATAGTTTTATTTTCACTACTTGAAAGTTTCCCGTTTGAAAGGTTCTCAAAATTAAACAGATTACAAAGGTGTATGGCCTATGTGTTGAGGTTCATAAATAATTGTCGTAGTAAGCAAGAGAATCGGCAGTTCGGGGTATTAACGGCTTCTGAATTAGAAAATGCTATAGGGATTTTAGTCAAAATGTCACAAACTATTTCTTTTCCTGAAGAACAAAGGCGTTTACAGCAAAGGCCAGTCTATTGATAAAAGAAGTAAAATCTTCAGTTTAAATCCGTTTATGGATATGTTCGGTATAATCAGAGTTGGAGGGAGATTGAAAAACTCTGGATTAACTTATAACAGAATACATCCAATGTTATTATCTGGGAAACATTATTTGAGTAAACTTATTATTGAGAATGAGCATAAAATGTTACTTCATGCGGGTCCCCAACAGACCCTATTCAGTGTGTTACAAAAGTATTGGGTTATGGCTGGTAGAAACCTATCGAAATATGTTGTTCACCACTGCATGAGATGTTACAGATTTAAAACTAAATTTATTCAACCCATTATGGGTGATCTGCCTAAGGATAGATTTCTATCAGGTTTCCCATTTCAGGTAACCGGTATTGATTATGCCGGGCCTTTTATGACCCTAAATAAAAAAGGTCGCGGTGCTAAACTCGTGAAAGGTTACGTGTGCTTCTCCTGTAAGGCTATTCATTTAGAGCTTGTTTCGGACCTCTCAACCGAAACTTTTCTTTTAGCTTTGAAACGCTTCATAAGCTGGCGGGGAAAACCGTCACATTTATATTCGGACAATGGCTATAATTTTGTGGGGGCTAACCACGAACTCAAAGAACTGCAAACCTTTTTTAATAAACAGGAAAGCTCAATTGGTGAATTTGTAAATGATCAAAGTATTAGTTGGCATTTTGGTCCCGCGTACGCACCTCATTTTGGGGGTCTTTGGGAGGCTGGGGTCAAGTCCGTAAAACACCATTTAAAACGGATTTTGGGGAATTCACATTGTACATATGAAGAGTTTAATACGATACTTTGTCAAATAGAAGGAATCCTTAACTCTCGCCCACTTTCTCCACTATCCACGGATGCACTAGATCCATTTCCCTTGACTCCTTCTCATTTCATCATTGGAAGACCGATAACGGCAGCATTGGAACCTGATCTGAGTCATCTCCAAGAGAATAGGTTGTCAAGATACCAGCGCTTGGAGCAGCTACGCCAACATTTCTGGTCGAGATGGTATAAAGAGTACATCTCTAATCTGCAGCAGCGTACTAAGTGGCAGACAAGTGACGGACAGTTAGAGATTGGTAAATTAGTTATCATAAAGGACGATAAGTTACCGCCGTTAAATTGGAGACTCGGGCGTATCACGAAGTTGTACCCGGGCAAAGACAATATCTCGCGTGTATGTGATATTTACACCGCCAATGGAACTATCAGACGTGATTTTACAAAAATTTGCCCTCTACCCGATAGTGACTAAGCTGGAAAGTGCTAAACAGATTGTCCAATTGTAACCAGTTCAAGAACATAAATATTTATTTTTGTTTGTTCAAGAACATAAATATTTATTTTTGTTTGTTCAAGAACATAAATATTTATTTTTGTTTTAAAGCTGATTGCTTTAAGGTCGGGGGTATGTTCAGAAACTACTTACGTGTAAGTGTCACAACGATTCAAAAATTATTCTGTTTTCAGCTGACAGACAAAAAAGATTATTATTAAAAAACGTCGGATCATTTTCTTTTTAATTTTATGTCACAGTTTTTTAGTTAAGCTTTATGTTATACTGAATTGATATTATTGTTGAAAATATCACGTTGGAAATAAAGAACCAATACACACTACAGTCCACAATTAATGTTTTTCGTATTTTTCCCTCGTAAATTACATTGACAGCTGACATATTTAAAATGTACCGACAAGTAGAAATTATTCCAGATCAGCGTGATTTACAAAGAATCTTCTGGAGGTCGGATCCAGAAGATAATGTTAAGATTTTTCGATTGAACACCGTTACGTTTGGGACAACTTCAGTCCCTTTTCTCGCGGTGCGATGCTTATATCAATTGGGCAAGGATTCAGAGGAATCATTTCCTGTTACAAGTTGTGTTATCAAACACGATTTTTATATTGATAATCTTATTACGGGTACCGCTACGAAAGATAATCTTATTCAATTATAAAAGGAACTTTTGCATATTTTAAACAGTGCGGGTTTTCAATTACGTAAATGGGCCACGAACAAACCTGAGTTAATTTCGGAATTCAAGCTTAATGATAATTCAGATTCAAACCTGGTTGAACTAGGTGAGCATTCAACTAACAAAACTCTAGGCGTGGTTTGGAATCCTGTTCTGGACCAAATTCAGTATTCAATTTCCAATATAAAGCATGCTCCAGTAACAAAAAGATCAATATTGTCAATTACTTCTCAAATATTCGATCCATTAGGATTACTAGGCCCAGTAACGATTATTGCAAAATCTTTAATACAAGGTTTGTGGCAAGCAAAACGAGATTGGGATGAACCAATTCCTAGTGATTTGCAAACTTTTGTAGCCAATCGCGTTAGCGACATTCAAGAACTAACCAATGTAAGTGATTGGTACCATGTTAGAACCAATGAGAACCCAGCTGACTATTTATCGAGAGGCTTGTGTTCCAACAAAATTGTAAATTTTGATCCTTGGTTTAAGGGACCCACCTTTTTATTAAATGTTAATCTGCAGTCTTATTCAGTCAGTATTGATGAATTACAAAATAATTGCGAACTCGAAATGCGTAAGGTTGTCAATGTCGATGATTTCAATTTAATGCAAAGATTCAGGGACTACTCAGAAATTCAAAGAGTTACGGCTTATCTTTCAAGATTTATTTTTAATGCAAGAGTACCCAAACAAGATCGTTGAACAGAAGAACTTACATGCCAAAAACTAGATAATGCAACATTTGCTTTGGTTCGAAATGTTCAAATACAATTGTTTCCGCAAGATTATAAAAATTTGAGCAATAACAAGCCACTACAACAAACAAGTTCAATTTTAAATTTGAATCCCTCCATTGATTCTAATCGCGTTTTGAGAGTAGGTGGAAGAATTCAGCTCTCTAATTACAAGTACGATGGAAAACACCCAATTATTTTACACCAGCATCATGCCTTAACCAAATTAATTATCGAAAGGGAGCATAAACGTTTATTACATTGTGGTCCTTCTTTATTATTAGGTTCGATTCGCGAAAGATTTTGGCTTATTAATGGTTGCAATCTGTGTGAAGGTATTGTGAGAAAATGCGTCCGATGTTTCAAAGTTAATCTCTTACCAACTAATTATATAATGGCAATTTACCCAGCACAAGAGTTAATCAAAATATATATGTATCGTTTTTTAATACAGGAATTGATTTCGCTGGACCTTTTCAAACAAAAGACCGAAAAACACGAGGTGCTGAATTGATAAAAACATATGTTTGCTTGATGATTTGCTTAAGTACAAAATCTATCCATTTGGAAATTGTCTCTGATCTAACCACCGGAGGTTTTTTGGCAGCTTTTCGGCTTTTCATTGAAAGAAGAGGTGAACCTTCTGCAATCACTACCGATAATGGGCTTAACTTTGTTGGAGCTAGTAATTATTTAAAGGAAATCTCAGAATTTTTAGTCGAATTTTATTAATGTTCAATCCTTTCTCTTTTTCATTAAAGTTATTTTTGAGCTTATGTCTTTCAATTGCTCCACGATGTATTATTAACATATACTGGTTAGCTGTGGATATCACCTCAGTTCTGTTGCAGCAAATGTTATGATCTTCATCTCGTAGAGCATGTTCTGCTACTGCTGATTTGTTGGTCTGCCCTAGAAATTTTGGGCAACCAATAATATAATATTCAACAAGCGCATAATGATAGCTACTATTCACTCAACTGAGCATTAGTTATTATATGCGATTAGCATACTTAATTTTCTCCACCACTATTGGTTACCTGTATATAAATAAATTGATTTTTCTTTCTGTTTCCTCCAATTTATTTTTGACTTGATAACATTCATTCCAGTATTCGATTTACTTATGAAACTATATTTTTTCTAATAGTTTCACTTTGAATTCAGTATAATAATTATAATTCTTGCAATCGGGTATAAATTATTTAGAACGTCACATTTTTATTTCGACATTATCATACACATAATAGTGCACTAGGTTCTTACTATACTTTTTCTACACCCGCAGGAAAAAAAACATAATTATTATCATATCATTCCAATTATATTCACAAAATTGTAGACAATGACTGACGTGTCATTGAAAAATCAAATGATCTACACAAAATTATCACGAAATACATATAATATTTAAATTACAGAAGATACACTTGATGTGACGTTTAAGAAACAAGAGATAAACTAGATATGACTTTTCGCACTCCAAACACTAGTGTTCAAAGTGACGTTTTGCGAATGAAAAACCCGTGTTTTGGATGCGGTTGTAGTGACGGAAGTGAAAAAATTATATATGCATATGGTTCGAATCCTGGTTGCAGTGATCATTTTCATTTATTATATTCTTTGTAAATATATTAACATTATTCTTAATTTACTTTTAAATTTTGTGCTGATTTGAAATTAGTATCAGTTTTGACAATGTGTACATGAATAATGAGCTAATGATTTGGTTGACTTTTAATGCCTAATATTGTTTTTTTTTCTATTTTAAAAATCTACAAGTCCCAATAATTAGTAGGTACGGTTCACACGATATTTTACAGGACATTTTGTAGTGAAAAGATACATTGGGATTATTTTTGGAAAGTTTTTTGTGATGGATCACACGACCCAGGTTGTCATTTTACAAAATTCAACATGGTGGCCGTACGCTTAACGCTGACGTCAAAACATTTGAAATTTGCTCTTAAATATGCAGAATAAAGTGTCATTCATCGTCCTAGAATCTCATAACTTTCCCTTTATCCGTTCCAAAGATAATCCCTTGGTGCGAGACTTTTTAGCAACGCTGTATATAATACGACATTTCACATATCATCTGTTCACATCAGTCCGTAGATTTGTAAGCAAGGGCATACGGCGAGACCGTGCACACAGCGTATACTACCCATGTGCTACCCATCAGGTGGGGCTATTGTACATATTTGTGCGGTTTAACACACGTATCCTGATGATCCAAAGGCACATTCAATAACTAGTTTTGTCGTGTAAGCCTATAGTTGAGAATTTTCTTTTCGTAATTGTGATTTTTCCTCGCACAAATGCACCTTGAGAAAAATGTTTCCACAAATTGGATGCACCCACAGTGTTCTGTTTTTCCTTATTTATCTTCGATCTATCATTCGTTTAACGCACAAAGCGGCAACCACGCGATGTTCCGTACGCTTCCAATACATTTTTAAAATTGTGTCATACGTAGCTTGTGGAAGGCATCAGTTTCACTTCGCGTACTAACACAACTGATCATCAGGACTGACCATAAGGCTCATGTGTAACGGCTCTAATACAAGTGACATTTTTATTTCAAAAGGCCAAGCAACAGTAAACAATGTATTCCCAATTGCTCTCAAAAAGCTATTGGCTTGTACGAAACGATCCTTGGTATTAAGTCTCTGGACCATACCCAGAAACTTGTACTGAAAACTATCTTTTCTACGACCGTGCGTTTTAACCCACTTTCCAGGACGCATTTTAGTTTTGAAAGTGTCACTTTCCCGCCTAGTGCGGGAAAGTAAAATTAAGCAAATTTTGACCTTATTAGATGGTTTTCAACTTCTGAAATTATAACTATTGTTACAACAGGTGAATAAATAGTCCATTTTTTGTTGCAGCTCTCCTACTAATACAGTTTAGGTCGTCGGAACGACCTCCAGGTCCAATCAAACTGTTTCTGAGATTCTTATACATTGGAGAGACCAGCAATGTGTATTAGAGAGTTTTCGTTTTCAAGAAGTGACAGTGTGAACAAATAACAATTTTATTGTATCGATTTTATAAGAAGTGTGATTTTTTTGTATACATTTTTCTTTTAATATGTAAAAGGATTGTAGTATTCAGGTGATTCAGGTGATAGTGGGTAATTTAAAAATAAAAATTCACAACACGTGCGTGTTTTTGTCACTAAACTCCTCCCAAACGACTGGACCGATGAAATTTTCTGTGCATGTTCCAGTGAACTCGAGAATGGTTAAGATTAACAGTTGGTCCTGGTAGGTCCCGCTACAATCGGGTTCATGCTGAACTTCTCCTAAACGGTTGGTCCGATTCTGATAAATTTTTTTATGTGTGTTTGATTAAGTTAGGTACTGTATGTTTGAGTTTCACAATTAGTTCCGGTAGGTGGAGCTGCAACCCGGTTCATGGTGAGCTTCTCCCAAACGGTTGGTTTAATTTAGTTAACATTTTTCATAGGAGTTTCCGATGAAGTCATTAAAAAAATGAGTCAAATTTACAAAACCAAATTTGTTTCCCCGAGAAATTGGGAGAACATTCATGGAAGTATATTTTTCGGCAAACATATTCCTTCTATCAGAAGATGAACGCTACTATCTGATTTTCCAATCAAAATATGTGACAATGTGTAATTTTTGAATCAAAATGAAAAATTGTCAATATTTGTATAACATAAAACAAAAGGTTAGTACAGGACAACGTCTGTCGTCCAGTCCTCTAGTATATTATAATATGATATCATGATTTCGTACACCATACTAAATATGCCAATGAAACTCAAAAATCTAGGATGTATTTAAGAATTCTGCAACTGAATAATGTAGTATTTCAAGGGAAATGCCTTTTCCGAAAAAACATGTGCAGGAGCAAAAATCCTCGTCTTTGGCTTGAATTTTTGTTGCCACCAGCACTTATGCTTCCTATTAGGAAAATATAGTAACAGCTGTCAAGTTTTGCTGAGGGTTAACTTGCTGAAACGTGCTGTTATACAGTTTTTTAACTAGAAACCATTTTTTTGTGATTTCAAAATTGCGCATTAGTGATTGATTGAAATTAAGACGAGGTAAATAATCGCTGCTAGAGCTCATACTGCCTTAAAATCTTCCTCTTATAACTCCTCATACTTCCCACATCCATTTTTTATTTTCAATGTATGTTACTTTTTCCCTTTTAATAGGCCATCTAGCTTTCCCAGTTCTCAAGATGAAAAGGCTGTATTTGATGAGATTATGTCAAAAAAATTATTCAAGGAATGTAAATATATCTAAAAAAGCAAAGATATACTACCTATGCAAAGACGTTCCCTTGCCACTTGAAAAATTGCTATTTACTTGGTTTGTAATGATCATAAGATATACGACCAAACTCGGAACACTAAATATCCATTTGTCAACGTTCACAACAAAACGTTCCATTAATTGTAATTACATTGACGACATAAAGTCTCTCTTAAATCTTAATGAAAATACTAGAATACGTGAATGTCTAAACGGTTAAGATTATTCTGTTCATTTGAATAAAAAAAATCATATAAATGATCTGAACAAAAATAATTAGAAACTGAGACAAATATTGTAACTAATCCTGTATTCATAAAAACCGTTAAGACGCCAAGTTAGTGAGAACTAGCAAAATAAAGTATAGTACATCCCCTGCCTTGTAATTGACTTCACTCAAAACTTAGGCAGCTGCAGTATTTCGAAAGAAACAGAGGTATTCGGAGATTATAATATATATCATCCGAAGTAGATTCTGTTTAATCGAAAGTTTTGAAAATCTGCTTCAGTTTGAGTTTAATCGCTATTTATAACTATTGGTACTTCTTATTCTTCACCACACAGAGCTAACACCCGTATGCATGGTCGATTGCCAGCGATCTTCCGGAGGGTCTCCCGGCGAACGCTTTAGTGCGTCGCTGGGGAAGTCATGGTGCTTAGTTTGCATTGCAGAATTGATCTCTCTCCGTTCTCCTCGCTGGCAATTCGCCAAACAGCTTAAGCATGCGTAATTCATTTGTTTACAAGACACACCTGCTTTGACACACGTGTTTTTTATTGCCGTAAGCTGTTTCATATCATTTAATGGTTTATTTTCTATTTTCTTAAAGAGGTGTCGTGTCTTAAATAAAATGTCAGTAAAATATACAAGTGCGGATAAAGGATGGTTTTGTTTTGTAATTTTGACCTGGAGCTGCAATACTTTGGGTAATTCATCTTTTCTAAATCTGTATCCTGATTTAAATTCCATGTCACTATATCTTTCCAATGGATTTTCCATACCACGGATATACCTACATTATTTTATGTTTTATGATTGTTATATGCTGTATCATCTACTGAATTACCTGCGAAGTACACGTACTTCTAAATCGCAAATATATCCATTCACATTATACAAAATTTCTGAATCACGATCCATAACTTCGAAACCGTACTCTGAAAAGACAGGAATTGGCGAACGTTGTCGAATGCTTGAGGTTTTAGTACTTAACAAATATATATTTTAAAAGTAATTAAAAGAACTGTTCATTTTTTTTACACGTGATAATAATTTTGCAAACACTTGAAAAGTTTGCCGGAGGTACTACTGACCATCTTCCACTGTTCGCCGGCGATTCTCTAAAATAAAAACTCTTGCGCACTCGTTGCTTTTCTGGCGCTTGACTCTGCATCAAAATTATTGCATGGCGATTGGCGATCCCACGGAGAGTCGCTGGTGATCGACTATGCATACGGGTGTAAGTGTTTCAGAGATACCGTCAGTTCTTTGACATTGTTAAGACGGACAAGGGCATGATTAGATTCTACTTTCAATAGATTTACTTCGTCCACAAAAGGTTTGTACAACCTTACCTTCGACCCTGAAGTACTTTTCCAGGAGTGAGATCGACTCCTGTGGCGTTGAATGTCTGTATGTATATTGGGTGACATTCACTGAGACTTCAAAGATCTGTTGTGTACCTTTACGTCTACTTAGTTGATAGAGGACAGACTTATAGGCTAGAAGCTCCTTCACAACCTATTTCCTGGAAGAATTTCTGGGTGTCTGCAGGCTTAAGTGTCCTTCTTTCATCCAGTAGTTTCCCAGGTGTGGAGCGCTAGGGTTCTGAATTGATATGCAAAGTTTTTTCTTTCATATCTTAGAATCTTCTTCCTCAAATATTTTGAGCCTTTTTCAGGTGTCCATTCAGGCGACAATGTCCCATTAGGACCCCTGCTAGAACTCTTAGTGCATTTAATTTGTTCTTAACAGATTGTAGTAGCCCAGAAGTAACTTTGGTTGTCTGAGCCATATTGGATTTTTCCAATCGCCAAATCTATTTTTTTTTTCGGCACTGTCTATTTCTTCCAATATTATATTGGAAGTGATACATCAAAAGGATTCTGGCTTCCGAACGTATGTTTCAGCCACCCTATTCTCAAAGTGCATCTGCTATTTAATCTCCTTTTATTTCAGAACTGAGAACAATATCCCATGGCGTGAATTTCCGCTTGGAAGATACTTGGGATTTTTCCTGAGCTTTCGGAGTGTTTGGTTCCTGCTTTTGAGCCGTCTTTGTATCAGTGAATGACATTCCTTTCAAGACTGTTAGTGGTATTTGGATCCGATTGCCTCTTGCTTCGTATCAATTTTTTTGGAAATGTATACTTTTTCATCATACCATCTTGTGGCATGTCGCAGGTTTTTGGATAGGTACCTATGAAGTGAGGGGGTAGTATTTTTTTAATGAGTCCTTCTTCACATTGTCTGTATCTTTGTGTTTGTGTTTGTTTTTTCTTTTTCCCATCAACATATGTATAGTGGTGTGATGTTGAGAATCCCTTCCACAGCCGCCGTTGGATATCTTCTTATCGCACAACAATGTAGGCATTAACTGGTCGAGGAACTGCGTTTCAGATACTGGAGTGTGCGTTATTTTGATTCCTGCATCTTTCGGTTGATATCTGCATCAGTAATCGCGATGATATGTCTTTTGTGAGACGCGTAAGACTTTTGTCTTTTTGTCTTCCTGTCTCCACACTCGTTTTTTGAGCCATCTGTGTAGCCTGCTATTTCTGCATCAACTAGAAGTCTTTCCTTTTATGCCTCCCTGCCTGCTATGACTTGAAATTTTTCACGGAGCCTATCTTGGAAAGTATCCTATCTGATTGTATTCTTATTATGCGGTCGACTCCCAGCTCTTTGTATACATACATCTTACCGTGCAGTATGCTGATAGGCGCATAACCTCTGGTTAATCTAGCAATGACTGATTTAGCTCCGCCTTGTAGGCGTATATAGACATGAAGTGGCAGTTGGCTCAGCAATACTTTTAATGTGGCTGTGGGGTGTCTTCATAGCTCCCGCAGGAAAGCTTGTCGTAGGCACTTAGCTTTCGGATTGCGAACCGCAACATAATATGCCTTTATGAGTCCGATAATTCTGGTATATATATATATATATATATATATATATATAACTTAAATTACGAAAGGCCGTAAGGTACTTTTTAAAAAGTTTTATTT
>CAJUYH010004191.1:0-28326 GCA_910591685.1 Galerucella tenella | reverse complement strand
CACAGCTTTCAGTATCCGAGAGGCCCCATTTATACATCAATGAGTTGTAGCGGCCGTGGTGAGTTCGAAGCCTGTTTAAGTTGCATAGCACCTTTCTTGGCAATTTATTTTCCAAAGGGCGGTCTTCACTGTGCTTAAAGTCGTAAATAGGGCTTTGTCGATTGGCTTCAAGCCATTGGTTTGACCAGGATTCGTTAATGTTGAAACCCAAGTCGTACAGTTGCTTGGCGAGAGGAATTGGTGGTTTTCGAGATCGTAGTCTTGTCTGTGGTACATTGCGTAAATCATGATGTAGTGGAATGTGAGGGTTTTCTTGTATTTTAGTATATTCTCTTAGCAATGATTGTTGACGCCGCAAGTTGGCAGGAGCTATGCGACTTAGGGGAGGTAGCCATTCCAGCGGAGTTGATCGAAGAGTGATAATATATTTATAGAACCGGTCCTAATTTCTATCAATAATTAATCGACAGAAGGGCTAAAATATAGGGTAATACTTGTATGTATTTTGGAGTGACATTCACAGATACCTAGAAGATCTATTGTGTCCCCTTACTCCTACTTAGTTTCTGAGGAGAGTCTCAGAAACTAGTAGCTCCTTTAGTCCTATTTCCCGGAAGAATTTTAGGATATTTGCAGGCTTAAACTTAGGTTTATGTTCCTCTTCTATCCAGTAATCTCCCAGGTGCTGTGCTCTAGGATTCTGAAGTGTTGTGCAGTTGGAAAGTATGTGGATGGAGGATTCTTCTTCCATGTCACAAAATCTACATTCTTTTTCTTCCACTATTTTGAGCTTTTTCAGGTGCCCATTCAGGCGACAATGTCCCGTTAAGATCACTGTTAAAACTCTTAGCGCAGTTTTACTTTGACTTATGCATTCATTTGATCTCAACAGGTAGTAGTCACCCAGAAGAATATTTGATTGTATAAACCCTACTAGATCTTTCCAATGGTTGGATCTTCTATTTTTCTCTGCTTTACCTATTTCTTCCAATATTACATTGGAGCTGATTCCGCAAAAGGGCCCAAGCCCCCAGAAAGGTGTCTTTTTTGCTAGTTCATCTGCTATTTCATTTCCTTCTATTCCAGTGTGTCCTGGAATCCAAAGTAAGGTGACTATATTGTTCTCGCCTAGTTCATTGAATTTGTCTAGTCATTTCCACACCATCTTGGAACTGATTACACAAAAGCTCAGTGCTTTAATGGCTGCCTGACTATCCGACATTATGATAATCCTTTGTCTTGAATGAATGAATGAATGTCTTTATTAACAAACGTGTACAACACATTTGCCCCAAGAAAGCGAAGATTAGCTAGAAGCTACTCTTTAACTCTTAACCTTCAAGGGTTACAAAATATGAACAAAAATATAAATATATATCTATATTATTTCATTTAACATTATAAATTATAAATTAAATGTAGAATACAAAAAATAACTTAATATAAATTAATCAGTCGAAATAAAGAATTATTGTTTTTCAAGCAGCAAATTTTTAATCGTGTGCTTAAAGGTATAAAACGAAGTCGGCGTTATATAGGATCGGTAGGAATTATATAATTCCACCAAACTGTATGTAAAGGAACGTTGTCTTTTGTATCCTTTATCAATATTGAACTGGGCGCACTTTCATATGGCGTGGATTTCCGCTTGAAAGATACTTGGGGTTTTCAGAGTGTTTGGTTCGTGGCCCGAACACTCCTATCCAAGTTCCTTCTTTTGCCTTTGAGCCGTCTGTGTACCATTGAATGGCATTCTTCCCAAGTCTGGTAATGGTATTTGGATCCCATTCCTTCATGTTGCTCAATTGCGTCACGAATTTCTTTGAAAAGTTATACTTTTCCATCATACCGTCTTGTGGCATGTCCCAGGTTGTCTGATTTCTAAGAAGTGAGGAGGTGGTTTTTTTTAATGATTCCCTCCCTACTTAATCTGTATCTCATTCTTTCTGCAACACTTTCCACCACCATATGTAGAGGGTGAGGTTGAGAACCACTTCCATGGCTGCCGTTGGTTATGTTCTCATTGCTTCTGTGATGCATATACAGGCTAGTCTTTGAATTTTGGAGAGGTTTTCTCTCGTCGTCAATAGGCTAGTTCTACTACTCCACGCAATGGCTCCATAAGTGATGATTGTTCCCACTATGGTAGTGTACATCCAGCTTAGGATCTTTGGGTTACAACCCCAGTTTCTTCCTGCCAGATTCCTGCATACCATTAGAGCCATTTTTGCCTTGTATATAATCTCCTTTTCGTGTTTGTTCAACAGGAGTTAGAGTCAAACCTAGATACTTGACTTCTTGTCTCTATTCAATCTCGTTCCCATCCCCATCAAGTTTTATGGTTTTGAGGTTGAGTTTTCTTTTCTTAGTAATGGCTATCAAGATGGTTTTAGTGGTGATGATGCTAATAATTTATTCTGTAATCTTTGGTATCGTGTTGCAGTCAAACAAAAAGCCGGCAACTTTAATTTAGCATAATATCACTTACGTCAACTACAGTATGCGTGAGTTGCTTCCGAACCTTACACCTTACACAAGTACGACAGAAAAACAGCTGAATGAGAGAGAAAGATAATTATACGTGGTCATCGAGGCGTGTATTTAATTCCAGTTAGGGTGTGGTTCTATTTCCAATAGTGAACGAATGCTCATTGCCCTACTATTTCAACCGCTATTGCCAGAAGCGCAGATTAATTTGTACAAATGATATTTTTCTCTCGTTTTCGTTGACTTTTTTTCGAAGTCATGCACAATAGCTAAAACAAAACACTTTCACAGATAGTTTTACAGATAGAATTCACATTTAAACTGCTATTCCTAGGTCTTTTCGCTACAAACGTTGATCACGTTGGAAGCGCATGCCATTGTATTTGAAAATAAAACATTTACAATTATGCATTCATTAACATACTTAACCTGCGAAAAAGTGCAAATTGTAAGATGGTATTTTGGAGGTCATTCGGCTAATGAAATCGTTAATTTGTTTATTGTGACATTTGAAAATCGCCCAATTCCTTCAAAGTCAACAATTGTGAAAATAATTAGTAATTTCGAGAAATATGGATGTGTTTCGTACTGTAGAAAATGCCAAGCTTCGGAAGATCCAATCGAACGCCCAATTAACGATTAAATGAAATACATACGTGTGATGTCATATCTCTTGTGTTTACTTATGTCAATATGGCCGGTATTGCATTTGGTTATGTGTAGTTGTGTGTTTATATTGTATTTTAATCAACTATTAATTGCTTCATCAACGTAAAAATATCATTTATATGTTTGTTTGAGACCATTACGTGTTTGTGTGTGCTTTTTTTTATTTCCGAACGCTACCGATGATACGTGTGATGTCATATCTCTTGTGTTTACTTATGTCAATATGGCCGGTATTGCATTAGGTTATGTGTAGTTGTGTGTTTATATTGTATTTTAATCAACTATTAATTGCTTCATCAACGTAAAAATATCATTTATATGTTTGTTTGAGACCATTACGTGTTTATGTGTGCTTTTTTTTTATTTCTAAAAGTCTACGTAAAGTGGAAAGTGGACATAAATATTCGATATTTCCGAGGATATATTTTAAAACTTTTGGAAAAATATATTCTATTTACTAGTTCAGTGTTCAGTGACGATTCTTTCATATTTTGTGAGTAAAGATATGGCTAGCGAAGGTTTTGTGAAAGGACAAACTGATAACTTGCCCAAACTAGACTCATTTATGCTGCTTGAATTTATGAAGTCAAACAGCTGCTTTAATGCAGAGGAAATAAGAGGAGTTAAAGCATTATCATAAGTACGATTTAAGCTATGTTTTATTTATATAATGTATACCAACCATATTTCGATGTGTGGTCGTAAGAAAATGATGTTTTTATGGTTGATTCCTAGACATATAGGTACATAACCTCAAACTATTAAAGAATAAAAACTACCAGCATAGAAGTAGGTACTTACATTAAAATGGTCTTCACAAACAAAAGTAATACCCTTCTCTTAAGTGTATATTTGCTTGCGCCACCAGGTGAAGTAACAAATATTTTGTCTGGAGTTTTAATAGACGTTGATTTACACACTGGAACAACGCAATACTTGGAATACAAAGTTTTTTCGGCTTTATCCATTTTTAAAGCTACCAGAAACAAATTAGGTCACAAGAACTCAGAGCGTGATACACGAATAAGAACGTAAACAAATGACGTCACACCATGGGGCAACCGTCTTTATGACGTAAAGCGCGTTTTGCGGACTTTCAAATATTATGATTTTTAAAGTCGTTTTAAAAGTAAAGTTTATATTTTTTTGGAAAAATAGGCATGCAAGGTGTTAGGAGACCTGATAAAGCGTCAATTCCCACCAATAGCAAAATTTATGCTTGTACCCTATTGTTCCTCTGATACACGCAATAAATTTTTATAAGAAACTTCTTCTCTGCTTCTTCTACTGCCAGCTCTTGATTCAGTGTTCCTAAGCCTTTTTTGTTCCTTTTTAATCATGGTCTCCATATTAATCTTCTTCATAGCTTTTCTCTTTCTTGCAACATCCACTATTACTAAATTTATAACAACTATTGCTGTTAATAATAAAAATTCAACTTCCATATTTATATTTAGAGCAGTAGACTGTAAAAAATGGAAAAACCTACCTACATTTAAAAGTTAAGGAGGCTCCCGCCAACTGCAGTGCGCTTGATCACATTCTTAATATATTATTAAAACTTGTGTGTTGTATACATTTGATTTTATAGTTTCATTGTTCAGTGTTCTAAATTAAGGATCATAAAAAAATACTGAAACTTGTAATAAATAATTGATAATTACAATGGGGCTTTATATTGGTTAGTTGGTAGAACAGACGCCCGCTTTCACAAGTGGGTGGTTCACTTTAATTTTATTGTCTTTTTCATGTAACTATGAAAATTTTGTTGGTAGAGAACTTTATTATTATTGTCATTATCTAGAGTACACTTGCTCAGCCCTGGCTGGCAATGTTCACCTATCCCGATGGTGTGTAAACGCAAATGGGATTAGGCTCAGTAATCATATATTTATGAACAAGTGTGACAAGTATTCAAAATTGCAGCCTTCTGCAGATCAATGTATGTGTGGGGACATAGTTTGGAGAGGCTGTCTTATAGAGTTTTGGGAATTAGTTCCATAGATGAAACGATGATCGGCAACACCTCTACTTTCTCAGTATGCTACACCTGTCTTACTTTAATTGCTCCTCAAAGATCGGTGTATTTTCGGTATTATTATTATAAATATTCAATGATTTTGCTCACGTTATGAGGGGTGGACTGATAAAACAGTATATTAAAGTTTAAGTGGATATTAAGGTCTTCAAAACATGCGCGACTTTTCGAACACGACGGCGAAGCTGGAGTGCTCGAAATAGAGCAAGTATTTTAGAGACCAGTTATCCACGAATACTTCACGCTATTTTTTTTATTGGTGCACTTAGAAATTATAAATACTTGTATCTATTACTACTACTACAACAAGAAATGGAAACAAGAACTAATAATGTAAGTAAAATGGTTGAATTCGTGATGCTATAGTATACCTTGCGTTGTCATGGAAATGAGAAAAACATAAACTAATAGGCATGACGACAGCATAAAAAAATCGTCGATATAATGGTTTTAGGGGAAAGTTCATATTAAAAAAATTCAAAAAACTGCTTTAGTTTTATTTAAAAAATTCAGATTATTAAGATTTTCAATAAAATAAAACATTAAAATACTGCAATCGGCCATTTTGACTGAAAAACCAATCACAGCGAATGACGTCACGCTAAGGTGAACTCCACTGTCAGTCAATACTCAATACACTCATTCTCTGTGTTTTGTTGTTGTGAATACTACTGATTACGCATTTAGATTGATCTTTTATTATTTCACGTGTCGTCTTCACTCTACTATAACAATGAACAATGAAACCAAGCTTTGTCAAGGCAAATAGCTCAAATTTGCCCAGGATTGATGTAATGATGTTGGGCGATTTCCTCGCAACAAATCAAGAATTTTGCTCGTCTAAGTTTAGAAACGTGAAAACTTCGTTGTAAGTAAATTTTGTATTTATCTTTACCCTAGATAGAACCAACTTCGATATAATCAAACTAGTTTTAAGCTCATGCGAGTTTATTTAACTTTCATAGGTTGGCATATAAATTTATGGGGCATACATTCTGGTTTCATACGTACTTGTGATACTGATCCCATCACAAGATACTGCATATAATTTTCCATATCATTTGGCAACTGCAAAAAGAAAAGTAAACGATTAAAATTGATAATGATTCACTGTAGACAAGACCAAAACAAACATAACCTCAATAAATTAGTCATTCCATAGCCTCAATATTTCAACTATTTCACGTCAAACTAACGTTTTAAGTTTGAGAAATATAAATATAATATGATAACATACTCACATCAAAGTGGTCTTCACAGAAATAAAGTGGCGAATTCGTGACTACGTCGTTCGGGTTTCGCCTTGCAAGCTTCAACCACTTATCTCTTATTATTTTCTTGTTTGGAACATGTACAAACACTTTGTTGGATGTTCCTATTGATGTGTTTTTACACTGCTTCTACTGCACTTTGAACTTTGGAATTCATTTTTATGACACGAATTAATTTAATGTTTTGTTTACTTTCTTCGTTACGCATAGACACAATGACATGTTTACCTAGGCGTGACGTCAGAGCCGACGCCATGACACCTGTGAGCTGTTTTCGCGCACTATTTAAAAAATATCAGTAAAATGGCTTCAAACTTCGTTAAACTTAAGTTTATTACCGAAATAAAGGTTTTTTCGTAAATAGTGAATGTGTACCCACATGACGGAAGAGTATTTCAAAATCTATCGTCACGCCTATTTGCATTTGGTGTTTAAGATTTATTGCTGTCACAGCAGAGCATAAAAATAAATTCTAATATCGATTTTTTAAGTAGAGTAAAGCAGATTCACGGATAATACTGCAAAAATCTTTGAAAAATCGAAATAATCATATCACAAACAATACCAACTGTACTTTCCATTTTCATTTATAAAATTGAAATTACAAAGTATTCCTGTCAGATGAATAATAAAAAAATTGTCATTTAGACTTCTCGAGTTGTTGATGTTGCAATGGTAACTTCAAAAAACGCGCGTTTTTGAAAGTTCGATTTAAACACGCTTAGGCGTGCGCTTCAAATAGGCAAAATGGTCCACCAATTTAAAAAAATCTGTTCACTATTTTCTGTATTTTTCAGGTATTGTCCACCTATTTTCTTTAAGAAAATCTATATTTCTTATGAAATCAAACAATTTTATTTTGTTAAATTTACATTATATTTAACCTTAAAGTTGTGACGCGTTTCGTTATACCTCCATTCGTTTGAAAAAGCTACTGTGTTAGCGAAACGCGTCACAACTTTAAGGTTAAATATAATGTAGATTTAACAAAATAAAATTGTTTGATTTCATAATTTACTATGGATCTACATCAAGTAAAAGCCTCATCTATTCAATCTATATTTCTATTCTCATAAAAAAATATGCGATTAAGGAATATTCTAACAGAAATTTTCTGTATTTTCCATGTATTTTCAGGAGTATTTTCTGATTATACTAGTATTTTTTAGAGTATTTTCAGTAGTAATACCCCTAGGGTCTTGATAATACCGAGATAATTTTGTCATAGAGAATGCTAAAAGCGTGTTGCTTGATAATAGCCCAAGGCCGCAGGCCGAGGGCTATTATCTTTGAGCAACACGCTTGAAGGATTCTCTACGACAAAATTTTGAGTATTTATCAAGACCCGAGGAGTATTCGATAAGATAATTTTTTACTTTGTAGATATAAAAAAATTGATTGTCAATTTAATGTTTAATAATTTATTAGTTATAATCAAACAAATATTATTCATTTTTATTCAAAACTACAGTTGTGAAAAGTACAATTATTGGTAAATTAATTGAATCGTTAGGTGCAATACCAAATATTCACGACATTTTTAATCCAGTTGTCAGTTTGACGTTTAATTAATTTTTAATGAAAAATAAACACCAAACTGAAAACACCACATGTAGGGTATTATCGCTGTAATACAGCGGTGATTGGATGAAATTTGACACATGACTTGAAATTGAGTAATTTGATTGGTTACTATATTCAGTAAAATATTATCTGTACTTTCAATGTATTTTCTCTAATTTGTACATTATTTTCCTCAGTGGTTCACTCCTCATTACGTTATCTCTTTGTTCTTCATTAAATCTACTTATATGGAAGTTTACAGTTATTACTAAAAAATGTCAACTGCATTGATTTTAGCGAGTACCCAGACGGATCTCCTGCAATCTCAGTAGGGTGTTAAACTGTGAGACACTCTATTTCACTGGGCAATCCTAAGAAATACGGAATAAGAGTTTTCTCTCTTTCCTGGATTTCTAGATTTTTACAAATTGCAAAGAGTTTGTAGTAATTAATTAAGTTGGGTCCTAACAAAAATCAATTGAAATAGTACCGCAAAGATCCGTTAATCTGAATAGTTTCATTTTGCATCACTCTTGCTTGTACTGTACTATATACTACATTGATATTTTTGTTTTGTTTGGTTTTGTATTAATAATAATAATAATAATAGTCTCTTTATCCCAATTCCTATCCTCAGGCTAACCATTTCAATATGATTGTAAGTCAGTCAAACGGGTGTCTTCGTTTTTATAGAGTAATTGGCAAACCGTCCGAAGATGAATGGCCAGAAGATAGTGTATCTATAAAATGGAATTCCTTTGATGTTATCAATCAAGTTAGGATAGATCAGATATCACCAAACATTTGCGAAACGGCATATGATTTAATTATGGTAAGTACATAATGCGCATATTGCAGTGGTTAAAATGGGCTTAAAGTAGATGCAGTATGTTGAAAATATTTTTATTAAGTAATACAAGTAATCCTGTACAATGTGGAAAAGCCAAATGGAAAACTAATGATTTAGGTTCTTGTATATATTTGTAAAAAACCCGAAATACGTTAAATTTAAAATCTTCAACATGAAAATGTAATCCCTACCTTCAGTCCCCTTCGACTGTTATAACCCCCAACTTTTTTAAGGGAAGTATGGACACAACATAATAGGTACAATGAGTTTTCGCATTATATAAAAAAAACGCAAAACTCAATCTATAGTCAACTGATCTATTTTTATTTATATATTTAAGTTTTTGTTTATATATTTAAGGTTTTTGTTTATATGTACTAACTCTTAAAAATATAAACTTAAAATTAAAGTTATGGAGACTTTTGTCCAAGGGTGCGTGAATGGAATCTTTTTACATAATTCTAATAAACTAGAGTAGACATTTGGTTTTAGGATAACCAGTTCAAAACTCTTTGAAAAAAATGATTTCTTCATCTGTTGTAAAAGAGACCAAATCATCATGAGGCATAATTAGATATCCACATCAGCATTTTCGTGAGATTTTCAAAGTAACAATAGGTGGAGGTGTCGCCCAATTCATGTACTTTGGCGTATTACAAACAAACATCACAACTATTTCTAACGCTTTTTTACATCGATATTCGCAAATGTATCGAATTAAATTTTTTTCAAAAACGTCGTGTTTCTGATAATCCAAACTTATTATTGAATCACTCGTTTGTTCGATACTGCTGGAATCTACTTGTGTAGCTCTTACTTGGATAGTTTTTGCAGCACAAAATGAAGAAGCTGAACAAATTGGTCCAACTGGTTTTTAAAAGCATTAACAGAGGCTAGATACATTATTTCAGTATGAAAATATTCTGTTAGAGAATTTTTTTTATTTCTAGCTATAAACATTTCATTTTTCAACTTATATGGAAGTCCCGGTAATCGAATATCAGGATTAAAAGTAAAAATGGATGACAGATTACCACCAAACATGTTAAATATACACTGTGTCCCGTGTGTCCGTAAAGTATGGAACAAATTCATTTCCAGCTAAACAGGCCATTTTATTGAATAATCCTGAAACACGTCGATTTTTGATTTTAATTTACCGAATTTTAAAATAATAATCTAATATACTGGGTGAATAACTTTCGATTTATAACGTCACCGTCATAACTCCCCCATTTCGTCTCAATTTTCGGATTACTCTAGCTGAGCTGATTCCAAAAATGTATCACATGTTGATTCCAATTGGTACAGGGTGGACAAAAATACAATAGTTTTGTGTGTACTAAAGTAACGCGTAACTTTCTTCACCTACGACCCCCTCTGTAATCAGTCAATAACACACAGTCGGCATCAATCTAATGATGTCTATTACGCACGGTAAAAAAACGCACAGCTGTAACATAAATCGCACCGCTTCCCTAGCAACATCTTAGCAACTGTCAATAGATGTCGCCATTTTATTCAAAATTTACTATTTGAAAACATTCGATATTGTCACGTTTAGCTATAAAAAACCCAAAGGCCTAGTATATATTGATTATAATTGAAAAATGGACTTTTGATTATCAACAATATATTATTATTATTAATTGAACGTTAGTTCTTTAATGTGCTTCTTTTATTGGTAATAGAGTAATAGAGATGGACATGAAAGTTTACCAAGCACCTCAAATGATGTATGCTTTGGCAAGTTTATCTGAAACCATGAAAGGAATGCAGTCGAAAACATTCGACATTGCCACATTTAACTATGAAAAAACTGAAGTGCTCACTATGTAGTGATAATAATTAGAAAAGGGTCTTTTTTTATCAACAATATTGAAAATATGATTAAACGTTAATTTTATAATGTACTTGTTTCCTTGGATTTATTCTATTAACATTATTTTTTCAATTTATGAATATTTAAAGATGAACACTTTTCCAAATATGTTATGGGCTTTTTGAAGCTCTGGCAGCGTTGTACGAAAACCATAATGACCACACCCTCGAATTACATAATTAGTGATTTGTATCGACCAGCTGACTTCTTATTGGCAAGCGCGTGCGTGAGATCTTCCCTCTCACTTCGTCAGTTGACTGATATTGATTCATCCAGTGGCGTTATACCTTTGTATTTTCAGTTTTACTTGGTAAAATAGGTACCGTACGCCATTTGTACGTTTGACAGATAGGCGCCATGTTTTTCCTCGCCTCTTACCGATCCCGTATAGCTTCAGATAAACTTGCCAAACTATAATTGTTGTTTCTTATGTTACTTATGTTACTATAAACAATTATTATAATAACTAATATTATGGAATTAAATGTTATACAATAAGATTTTTTTAAATATCTATTGTTGATGTGGTTTGGATATTATTGGTAATAAGATTATAAATACAATACAAGTACAAGTAGGTCGTAGGTAAAGTATAGTACGTAACTCGTGTTGTAAATCATTTTACGGACTCACGGAATTACAGTGCAATTTCTTATAGCTTGAAAGATACGTAGCCAGGTCGAGATTGTGCTTAGCCCTCATTTTCCTCTGGATATGTGCTAGATTGCTTTTTAGACAGGTGCTATAGTTATCCCAATCTGTTTTTCTTGGTTTTCTCCTAAGGCTTACCTCAGCTATGCCTATTTCTAACTTGAATGTTATGATACTATGATCGGAGAGAGATGGTTCACTAGATAATCTCCAATCTTTCACTATATGTTTTAGATCCTATGTTGTCAGTGTGACATTTTAAACTTCTTGCCTTTCCTTTGTTACAAATGTTGGGGTATTTTCTATATTGTGAATATTAAGGTTTTTATTAAGGATATATTCTTAAAGTTGCTCACCTCTTTGGTTGGTGCTGCTACTGCAACAAACTGTGTTGTGTGCATTGGCATCACATGCTAAAAGTAGAGTTAGTCAAATTTTTTCTGTTGTGTCAGTTAGGGATAAAAATTCATTTTTACTTATTTTTTTTTGACAACGGTAGCTGGAAAGCTACCGAAACGTTGAAATAAAGAATTCAAAAATATTGTGGTTTAATTTCCCAAGAAATTAAAAAAAGAATGAATAATATACCACAAGGAACATACAGAAGATAGAGTTAGTCTCTTCTCTTAGCAGTACTTCACCAGTCTTTATACCTCTGGAGGTGGTGCTAGCCCATCTCCCTCAAAATAGCATGATGCTATTACTATTTTCTTGCCCTCCTTCAATCACATTTCGCTTTGCATCCGGCGATAAATGCAATTTTTCTGCCCTAGGACGGCACATACTTAGTTTTAAACACAAGATTACTTTCGGAGTGGAATGTTCATCACAAACTCAACTTCCGAGACAATATTAAAAATGTATTTTCCGAAATCCCCACTCTCTGTTTTATCTATAAATAAATAATTGATAGAATAATTGAATATATTAAAAAATAATTCTTAAATATTATTTTACCATCCAAACATTTTAGTTGCGAAATAATTATTCTATCGGAGTTTCGAAGAAACGGGCACGACAATTTGCTATTGTTATCGGACCACCCTGCTGTTGGTTTTGGTCTTGAATCAATCATATTGGCATAAGTCAAAACGAAATATCTTTGTATGAAGGAAATGTATTTTTACAAGTACACATTTTTTCACCAACATAAATGCTTTTTAAACAAGTCAACAAATTACTATAGAAAAATTACTAAAGAAAAGCACTATTATAATTATAATCTTTATAATCTTATTGACTATTTTACTACTTGATGTTGGTAGATCATGAAAAATCATAACCTAAAAAAAATTTGCTGGATGGTGGGTTGCTCATATCTATTTTGAATGCCTTTCACTTATTTTCAAAATACTGCAAAAATCTCGAATATATTGGCTAATTACTATTTTGGCACCATGATAGTCTCGTCTTGAATAATTGGAAACAACCAAAATGTAAAACAAGCCTTGTCTATCTTTAATACGTCTTTGTTATTTCCATTTCGCTAATCTAATAACTTGAATTTATTACAAGTTGCTATATTTTTATTATATATGTTTACCAAGAAATTTTAAATTGATAATTATTTAACCATTTTTTGCAGAGTATGCTTACCTTCAATCCCAAGAAAAGAGTATCAGCACTTGAAGCTTTGACCCACTCATTTTTCTCTGAGGAACCATTGAATACATAATCGATACCAATCTTTTTACACTGTGGGAGTCGTTGATGTGACTAATAATATACGTCGGTATATAAAATTGAGATTTTGGTAAAAGTTTTTGATTTGTGTAATTTAACAAAAAAATGTATAGCTTCGCCCAATTACTTTTTCCGATATTTTTGATTAGAACAATAAAGTAACATAGAGACACTATACTATACCCGTATAAAGTATGCCACTTCTTCAAGGTTCTCTATATAATCGTGTCTCAGAATTTTGAAACGGATTTATTGAAATGCACGAAAGAGACATATCGTCGTTCTAAGATGCAAATTGTCCCAGTCCATTTTTGACGAAAACAAAGGTATGGTTCAAATAATACCCTTCTTGGTGTGCGCCATCGATTGTTGATGTCCTTCTAACACATTACGTAGGAAGAAATGGAAAAAGGCAGATCTGTGATTAATCCTAATCAAAATATCACAATAATGAACCGTTTAAATGTGTTAAAAACGTTAACCCTAATCTTTGACTTACAAAAATTCGATTGGTTGATGTTTATATTACGCGCAAGCGCAACCTATCAATCGAGAGATCAAAATACTATGAAAGCGTTACTTTCGTAGCGGCAATGTGTCTTACGTCTTTTTCTACTCTCACACTGACAGTTGTCGTCAGGTCTGTACTTTGTTGTTTACGGTCAATTATTATATATGAAAAGTGAATATTAATCTTATTGTTTTATTTATTTGAATAATATAAACGACGTGCCGAAAACCCGAATATACGTCACAAACGATGATGCACACCAAGTAGGGTTTTAATTCAACCATAGTACTCACTCTATTGTAGTACAAAAAGACAGTAATCCTAGGCAGCTGAAAATAAACAAACAAAAAGAAGGCTTAATATTATTTTTAAATAGCTTACCTAAGATAGAGTCACATTACTGTAGAAAGTCTACTAGTAAGCTTTATTTAGAGCCAGTTTAGACCTCTAAATTAGAACTTTACAGGCTTTATAAAAACGATTGGTGCACCGAGAACAATCTATCACCATTATCTGTTGCATCTTTTTCAAACATGATCGAAGATCAAAACATCGATTAATTTTTCCCAAAAAAAGACGCTTATAAAACAGGAAATATCAACATAGAAGTATATGAAGTGAAAAAAGAAGCACGAAATGAAAAACAGAAAGACAAAGAAGCAGAAAATTGTGATGTATACACGATGGATTTGCAGTCGGTATTATTTTGTCCGAAGTCAAACGTCTTCTCCCTATACTACAAGACAAAATAAGTTGTCCACAATTTTATTTTCAATCTCAAAACCAAGGACGGCTATTGCTTCATTTGGCACGAAGGACAAGGGGGACTGACAGCCAACATTTTCACATCAATATTGTATAGCTTCGTCAGAAACCATGTAATACACAAAAATGAAGTCGTAAGCAAGATTATTTTTTATAGTGATGGTTGTACCTGTCAGAACAGGAATGCATTGCTATCAAGTGCCCTTTTAAATTTATCCCAGGAAAGTAAAATTACAATTGAGCAGAAAAAAGGGGCACACGCAGATGGAATGCGAATCCATGCACCCAAGTATTGAGAGGATACTCAAAAAAAATTATCAATGTCCCAGCTGATTATGTAGAAGTATGCCAATGAGCTCGCCTCAACCCAAGACCATATATTGTCAAGTACCTGGACTATACATTTTTTTAAAATTTTGAGAAAATGCAAGCTATTAATTTCATAAGACCTGGAAGGACAACAGGGGATGCAGCTGTCTCTGATATCAGAGGCCCAGATATATCCATCATGTTTAAAATTCGCCAGAATGGAAACCTTTACCCTGTCGCATGAATAAAAATAAAACTGTTTCATCGTATTATGCCCTACCCCAACTTTACGATGCACCTATACAAATTCAAAAGGAGAAATTCCATTCAATGGATTTAAAGATGTCTTTGAATAGAGACTACCGTTCTACGATAGTTTGTCTCACTTATAAAATGTAAATATTATCGTTGAAGTTATTAAAGTATTGAATACAGTTTTTCTTTTCAGAAACCTGAGTATTGGTTTTTATTAATAAAATAGATGAGTACAGATTAATGGTTTAAAAAGTGTTTTATTGCTTTTCTGAAAATTGAAAATGGCCCTAAAATAGTAAAAATACATATAATGCAAATTGCCTATATCCATTTAATAGTGGTAAAAAATGAAAAGTTCAATAAAGTTGCATAATAATGTAAGTAATAAGATCATATAAAAGACAAGAAATGTTGAGAAATATTTAAATTTGGTTTGCTTCTATTTAAAATTCGAATTCACAACGTTTTTCAGCTCTCCTGCAAAACTGTTATTTTGTGAGTTAGGCAATTTGCATCTTAGAACGACGATATTTTCCTCTTTTTTTCGCATGCTTTTCAACGACATTTGCATTTGAAATTTGCCATTTTTGTGTATTTACACCTATTGCGCCATTTATTATGTCAATTATTTTCCCCTATCGATCCTGGGTTACAGGGTGCGGACTTTCGATCATTAAAGAGACTAGATAACGAGATGAATAACCCACAATACTGACAACACACTTTGTTATGTATTATAAAATAAATAATATTCGTCTTAAATATTCTCTTTGTTTCCAAAAATACAGAAAATTTCACGCCCAGTTGCAGAGGATATTTTGCATCCAAGCTATTTTGTCAATTAAATCTGTATAAATGACAGTTTTCGAGGTAATGTTTTGAAATCGAAATGTCAAATTTATACCCACTTGTATTATCTGATTTCAAAAGATACATTGAAATGTTGTCGTCTGCATGAAAGAATAAAGTAGATCCATTGTGCTCAGTTGAAACACAAATCCTATCCTTTCCATGAAGTGCGGGATCTGTTCCCGTTTTTTTTTAAGAAGGAGTTTCTTCTACTTGGGGTTTGCCTAGTTGGAGAAGTCTCCATAGTGAGAGAGGTCTGTATTAAGTCATCACTTTGTCAGAGCCGGGGGGGGGGGTAAACTTTCCTTGCAGAAGCGTCCTTCGTCGCCATAAGCTCCATTTTACATAGGAGTTGATTGAGATTACAATACCCCGTTAGTAAACCTCTAATCATTCTTAGTTTTTGAAAGGCTTGACATTGCTTTGATCTTTTCCAGTTGAAGTTCTCGAGAGATACTTCGCCCTTAAGGTATGGATACTATCCCGGTAAACGTTTAAAATATTATCTTGAGAATGGCTGCTGCCTTCTTGGATAGGTATTTCATTTCCTTGTGCACGTGGACTGTCCACCCAACTGTCGGTAAATAGTGACAGGTCACAGTCAACGGATCTTCTGAACATACCATAGATCAATGATTTAAGTTTATTTACATAATATCTGCGGTTTACCTCATCGTAACACAAACACTCTGATGCAACAACTTTTACCAAATAGTTTTTTGTATTTACAATCCAATTATTTTTATATTTTGATTCCCGTGGTATTTATTATTAAATTTTTTTTTTTGTTTTATTCAAGTTTGTCAGTTGTATGTGTAATCTTGAATTTTTTAGTAAAAACAGTATTTTTCTAAGTAATTTGATTCTAAGTTCCCTTCTACCTGGATGCGTGACAATTTCATGGGCAAAATACATATCTTGTTTTTAAAAAATATCAGAACTTTAGAAAAATCATTCTCAAGCTATACTGGAAACGCGATAGAAACTTTGGTTGAGTCGATATTTGCACTTTCGCCAACTTCGGAATAGTTGCGCCATCTTCCGTACAATTAGATCATTTCAACAACATACTTATCAAAATCGGACTAGAAATGATACGTTTGCAGCATGAATATCTGGTATCGTTCGCGAGCGCGTTATCTTCACTTTCAGTATCAAACTCAAAGCTTGCTAAGCTGTAACCAGTCATAAAAATAATATCAGAAACATGAGGAAAAACAGTACGTGTATTACTTACAAACACTGGTACTCACTAGAAACAAATTGAATTTTCAAAAGGAACTTATCGACTGAGACCAAAGAATAACGGTTTAACGACGGTTAAATTTGAACAGTCAGATAACCAGCAGTTGCATTGCATCCAATGTACGATAGCCGATTTCCGTTAGCTCACTGAGAAATAAATTTGACAATACAGCAAAAGTTGGTGAATTTTATTTTTAGATGATTATAAGAATTTGGATATTTCCATATTTTGTTAAAAGACCCCTCCCCCTTCGGAGTCGGGCTCTTTCTCCAAAATATGAAAATAAACTCAGTTATTACACAACATGCTTTCATAAAAAATTATCGGTAATTTTGGGTGCACTTGTGTGATTACTTCCGAAAACAAAAAAACTGACACTGCCACGTAAATCAAATACTTGAGCAAAAAATGCTGCAGAGTTTAATGCAATCAATGCCTACAGTTAGAAGAACTGCCGAATCATTAAAAGGGTTTTTCCAAAACGAGAAACGCATATCCCATTGTTTGAACCTACAAGAATAAGACAAGCGTCGTGTTACAGTAGAACCTGGATTATTGGGAATAATATGGACCACAGCCATTCAGGATAATCGCGAGTACATTTTTCAGAGTGTTGTCATTATCAAGCCGCCGAACTGAATATAGTTTTTTATCTAATGTGAATACTCTATTTTTGCGCTTCAATTGTAACGCCGCATTCGTCTCTAAAAGTAAAATCCTGTAAATTCTGGATAAACGGGAGTTGCACTAAATAAATTCTGGATAAAACGGAGAATTTGTAAATCTCGATTTTTCCGGAGAGTACGAAGTTGCGGTTAAACGGAGTCCGGACAATCAAATCAGGGTTCTACTGTACACGCATATTTCAAAATTATTTCTGCATCATCAGCTGCTGAAAAAAATTAGGCTAGCCCAGCCAAAAGTACTAAATACAGATCATTCAGGGAACCGGTTTTTTCACGAGCCTTCAATTGCCATACCTCTAAATATCACATTCTTCTAGTACAAATGGGCCACAAATCGTGAGCGGTGAGTTTAAAAAAAGTGTACGGGAAAAAAAGGTGCGAAACTTTAATCTCTTAATAGGTTTATTTGGTAATAACCTATAACCGTTTCTTTCCTGTCTCTAGATGAAGGGACTAAAAGGTCTGGCGCTGGGAAGTGGGTATATATATAGTAAATAGTCTTTAACGAGGAGTCGGTAGATGTTGACGATTTTGACCATGAGAATGAAGAATCCATTGCATTACTCCGAAGAGTAAAATCAACTATTATTGGACTTTCGCCGCCTCCAAAACGCTCTAAAACTGCATGAAAGTTTGTATTTTTATTTGTTAATGAACACGTCAGTTCTTTAATCCAAAATCCACTAATGAATATAAAAACGCGGTTTGTGGATCTACCAGTTAATAAAAATACAGACCGATGTCTTCTATCCGAAGATTTTTTAGAAACTGTCAAAAATATCAAACATTTGCAGACACAACCTAACCTGTATTATTCTCCTCCGCAAATAGATCTCGCATTTAATGTCGCAAGTAACTATACATCGACTTATATCCTTCGTCTTAACCACCAATCACAAACGTCATCCCGCGCAATTTGTAACAAGTTTTTTTTTTTCGATACTGATTAAAGTATTTTCCGTTTCGTATTTTTATTTTGCCACTTGAAGGCCAATTCTCACTTTCGTGCAAGCCACGTGCTCGGCACAGGCAAGGCACCGAATCGGCAAAATATCTTTTTCATTGATCATATGGATTTTGTGTGGTTAATTCACATTATGCCGGCAAGCGACGGCCTTTGCCCGCGGGGTTCTTCTCAAACAATATTTGCCGAGCATGTTCCGTGCAGGTTCAGACAAGTGTGAATACTTTACCGGCTTGGTAGTATTTGCATTCCTAGGATTTTAGAAGTTTAGTGGTCAGCATGTCGTCTCGTCAGAAGAAGGACATTTTTTCATTGGAAGAAGATGAAATCGTTATCGAATATGTTAGAGAAAATGAAGCTATTTATGATTTCTCTAATAAAAGATACGCTGACAGTATGTATAAAAACACATTATGGAACACAATTGGCAAAAAATTACAAAAAGGTAATTGTATTTATTAAGTATATATATGAATACACATTATACGATATTATTTTTTCTTAAAAGTATAATAAATAGGGAGATTATATTTTTTCATATTGCCAAGGCACAGATCCGGCCTCTGAATTAAAAAACCTGATAAATATTTCTCTGGTATTAAACGCTTCTTGTTGTGCATTACCACCCTGTCCCGGTAGATTTCTCAGTGTACATTCATTGTTATCCACAGATCTGTCCTCTTCTTGTATGTTTACGTTGCTGCTACGCAGTATGCATGTTGTTAGAATAATTTTTTCGACATAACCAGGTTTTGAATTAATTTTTCTAAAGTATATACGAAAGCGTTGAGCTAAAATGCCAAATGCATTTTCGACTACACGTCTTGCACGACAAAGTCGATAATTAAATACCCTTTTCTCAACATCATTCAGTGTTTGTACCTGAGAAAAAGGCCTCAAAAGATAGGTTTTAAGTGGAAAGGCTGAATCTCCCAAAATTATATAGGGTGCTGCAATATCTGTTTCTGATAAGTTTTTATTGGGAGGTACTTGCAAGGTGCCGTTTTCCAACTGTTTCCCCAGTCTAGAATTTGCAAAAATGCCTCCATCGCTGTTTTTCCCGTAGGATCCTATATCTACAGCTATAAATTTATAATTTGCATCGACCAGTGCAAGTAGAACAACCGAAAATGTTTTTTTGTAATTAATATAATTGGAACCACTATTACCATGTGCTACAATTTCAATGTGCTTGCCATCTAAAGCTCCTAAACAATTGGGAAAATTCCACGCAGTCCAAAACCTTTGAGAAATATGTTCCCAGTCGTTTCTTTGAGGCGTGGGGATGTAAACTCTCAACAGCTTGTTAATAATTGCATTGCTTACTTCTTGGACTATGGCGTGTACAGTGTCCTAAGGCGTGTCCTAAGCGGAAACTGAAAGCTATCGTTTGATAAGAATCTCCAGTGGCTAGAAATCTGTAAAAAAACAAAATAAATAATTCAAAAACATTGTGGTTTAATTTCCCAAAAAATTAAAAAGAAAAGAATTAATAATATACCACAAGGAACATACAGAAGATAGTAAAAATTGTGTACTAACTCGGTTTTGTTCTTAAAAAATACGTATGAAAAATTTTATACACTATTAACAAAATATAATTTTAGATGGACAACAATGCAAGCATCGCTGGGAATCAATTCGTGGCCAATATAGGAAGGTCATTAAGTTCAAGAAGACCACAACAGGACAATCAGCTGATATAAGGTCAAAATGGAAATATGAGGATCAATTGGAATTTCTCAGGCCGCACATGAAAGATAAGGAACGATTGACTCTATTGTAAATGAAACTTCAAGTGCTATTACGGATGACGAGGATGAATCTTTAAGCCAAAATTCGGATATGTCAAAAACTGAAAATCTTAATGTGCCTGAACTTACCACTGTTGACATACAAGAATTGACGTCGAAAAAAAGAAAACCGTTACAAAAGAACGCTAATAAATCCAATTCAACTAATCAGACAGCAAGTGGCACTCTTATGAAGTACTTACTGGAGAAAGAAAACAAAACAAGTGATGAAAGAGATGAATTGGATCACTTTTTTGACAACATTAAAGGTACCGTGAAGAAATTTTCACCCGCAGACAAACATCTTGCAAAAAAAGAAATATTCAAGATTGTTTCAGATATTGAAGGGAGATATATCGGCCAACATATTTCTTCGCATATACCCACACATTCAACTTATTTCCATAGCAATGTACAACCTAATATACAACCCCAAATAAATTCGCAATTTCAACAATTTCAATATCAGCCACTACTATCTTCAACACAGTCACCTGCTTCAGTAATCCCAATGGCATCTCGTCCACCATCAAGTGTCTCGGTACCTCAATCATCATCCGCCTCGTCATATTACGAGAATTTTTCTCCCACAGACAATAATTATGAGTAAAGTCATATTACATTATATTCTGTATTTTATTATATAATATGTTGTAGGTATAAACCAGAGTTGAAATTTTTACGTTCTACATTTTATATGGTAAAAAAAACAGTAGTAAATAGAGTATTTTAAAATAGCGTGCTAGTTTTTGGTTTCTGATGTATATAGAAAACTTCTGTTGATAAAGAATAAAAAAATTAATCAAATAATGAATATTATTTCAAAAAATATTTACCTTAGGCAGACCTCCAGTTTTTGAACAGGTGAGATGGATTCACGAAAGGTTGTGTTCTTTTTTTGAAGAGGTTCCCTAATTTGGTCCAATAAATTGTCAAACTCATCCATAGACATTCGATAATATTGGAAAAATTTTGTCTGGTCATCTAAAAGTTCTGTGTGTAACGTTGCAAATTCTCCTTCTTCATTTCGTTTTTTTAGCATTTTATGTACCCAATAACGTCTTTTTCTCTTTCTTGAATTGTTCATTTCAAGTTCTTCTTCATCTAACATCAGAGCAATTTTTATTAACGTAGAAGTCGGGAACATCTTTTTTCACAAAGCTGAAAACTACTAACCCACGGCAAGCCTATTGCAGTGTGAATTGCCTCAAGAAATCTTGCTCGCGCCGAGCATGTGCCTTGCCGTCTAATGAGAAAGAGCCTCAATTTTAAACAACTTGTTACTTACTTTCCGACCTTTCTGTTACCGAATCATGTTTTTTTATATTAGTACCGTTATATTGTAGTTTTAGTATTAGTCCGGAGGTATGCAAATTTATATTCAATCATAAATTTAGTCGTTTCCAAACTTAAAATTTTTCAATCGAAAAGGACGTTTGGTATATATACCATTTAATTTAATTTAATTAATTCCATTTTACTAATTAGGAATATAAAAGGACAGAAGAGTTTTATTCGTAGCACTCATCTTCTACTGGCTCTCAGCTTATACTGCTTTTGATACCGCTACCTGACTTTGAGCTTTTTGCTTCAGTGTTAGTCCGAAATTTTATTGTTTTTTCGTTCCGGTTCCCGGAGTTTGTACTTAAAGAGATTAACTCTTTTGAACTTGTGAAAAAGTGAATTCCGACACCGTTTATTCGGAAATTTTCGTACCTCCGTAAACTAGAGATAGTTTGATTTTTTTTAAATTTCCGGACCGGTTTATTTTGTTGTAGGGAAATTTCACTTTGTTCAACCGTCAATATTAAATTAGGCGGATTTGTTTTGGGGAATTTATTTTTCATGACAATACTTACTTATTAATAGTAGAGAAGTTTAATTTGTCTTTATATTTTCCTGATTTTGAATTTAACTTCCTGTCGAGTTGAAACTCGTTTTACTTTTTTTGTTGCATAATAACACAGATACTTAATAAAAGTTGATTTGTTTTAGAAAATTGTTTTTTATTACATTGCTAAATAAATTAGTATAGAATATTTGCCGGTTCCGCGTTCAAGTTCCAAGAGCCCCTAGCCAAAAAAATAGGTTCTGAAAAAAATTTACGGGAACAGGTATTTTTTTCCTTTGAATATGTTCAGGGGTGTCCCCTGAATGTAAATCCAAGTTGGCGTCATGGGGGGGCTTCACTTCAGCCGCCATCTTGAAAAACACGTTTTATTAAATATCTCGCGAACCGCGCATCGTACGACAAAAATGCCATCAAAGAATCATGAGATTTTCTATTACATGAATGTAAGTCCAATTTAATAAATAAACTTTTAACTCAAAGAAATTGCAGCAATCACTCACATTTTTTCGATGAAATTCTACATAGTGATTAGAAAAAACTTCGAACATTTACCATGGAGTTGTATAATTTTTCAGACTATCAGAAAGAAGATATTTCAACGAACAAAAAGCCCACCGACTTTTTGGAAAAAGCTGATATTTTGACGCGAGAATTTTCGATTGAAAATTAGGGTGCTTTTTGATATTAAGTCAAAATAGGGTGAAAAAAAAGAGTATTTCAAATCAAATAAATTACAGTGTATTTGGGACATAATGAAGTAAGTTTCCACGAAATTTCGTAAAAAAATACGTTTTTTGAAACAGATAAAAATTCAAAACCAAAAACTTGGTTATTTGAATTTTTCACATACATTTTGAGGTTATGTGTAAAAATTGTGATCACAAAAGTTGTAGAGCTTCTTATTACTCACAACTTTGCCATTTAACTTTTTTTCGTAGGACTTGTAGTTTGCCGGAAATCGAGATAAATTACCCTTAAAAGCTCACCCCCTCCCACTTCCCGAACTCGGATCGCCCGTATTTTATTTTTTTCTTCAATTATATCATACTCCCCTCATTTTCTAATAGGTTATATCATACTATTATTTTCATTTTTTTTTTCAATTATCGACCCTGGTCTAACATTCAAAACTATATTTTTTTGGATTTGCGCAACGCAAAATATGCATGTATGCCAAAGCAATTTTTTCGACAGGTAATCGGTAGCGACCGGCCACTACAGATCATTGGATCTCTCCGAAACAGGCATTATAAAGAATTTTTCCTGCGCCTTGTTTTTAAACTAAGAGGAGAGATTTATACCAAAACCTGGAAAATCTGGACAGGACACGGCTAAAGCTCTGAGACCAATCAGTCTGTCATTTTTGCTGAAGACTCTTGAGAAACTTCTCGACAGACAAATCAGTGACGGTATACTGGCTACAAGACCAATACACCGAGATCAATATGCATACATAGAGGGAAAATCAACCGAAACAGCATTACATCAACTCATAAAAAGATCTGAATACGTCCTGGAAAACAAAGAGGTATTGCTCGCAGCCTTTCTTGATATAGAAGGAGCTTTCGACAACACCTCCTATAAATCTAGGAATTCTAGGATCGATGCCACGAGCTGCAGGTGGATAGACTGCATGCTCAGAAGCAGGCTCATAGAATCAACTCTGATGGGGGAGACAATGGCCGTACGTGCAACCAGGGGTTGTCCGCAGGGGGGAGTACTATCCCCGCTGCTGTGGAACCTGGTCATGGACGGGCTCATCAGAACCCTACACAGAGAAGGATTTAACACCATAGGATATGCAGACGACCTGGTAATTCTATCCCAAGGTAAATACAACAGTACAACCAGAGACAGACTCCAGATGGCTTTAAATGTAGTAACAGGCTGGACTGTAAAAGAAGGGCTACGTATTAGTCCTTCGAAAACACATATAATTGCGTTCACCAGAAGAAGGAAAAGGGAAGGACTTGGCCCTCTGACGCTTCAAGGTGAACCAATACAATATTGTCGGATGAAGTAGAATGTCGGATGAAGTAGAATATCTTGGGGTTATCCTAGACCCAGGCTTAACTTGGAACCGACACCTCCAGCACGTGATCAAGAAAGCAGAGGTGGCCTTCATGGTTGCCAGACGCACTCACAGCACTAAATGGGGACTTAGACCCAGCATGGTACACTGGCTGTACAAAATGGTTGTCATTCCCAGGATCACATATGCATCTCTAGTATGGTGGCCAAAGATCAGACAATCCTCTGCTATGCTAAAACTAAGCAAGGTCCAAAGACTTGCATGCATTACAGCGGCGCTGGAGACAATGCTAGACCTTCCTCCGCTACATTGTATCATAATGTGCGAAGCAAGGGCAGCACTAACCCGACTGGAAAAAGCATCAGACCATGACGTGGCACATGGGAGAGGACACACAGAGATAAGGCATGTGGATGATGACATTTTCAAAATGCCAACAGACCACATGACCACCAAATATATCTTTCGCAAGAACTTCGAGATTGTCATCAAAGATCGAAAAGAGCTAGAGGAAGAGAACGCACCACCACTTAGTAGAGCGAATGAACTGATCTGGTATTCAGACGGATCAAAAAATGAGCTGGGCACCGGAGCGGGCATATACAGCAAGACGAGCAAATATGAAGGGATCGTCTCGCTTGGCAAATACGCTTCTGTATTTCAAACAGAGGTCTATGCAATACTCGCATGTGCAAGGGCTAATAATATGAGAGCCTACAACAACAGGCAGATCAGGATCTACAGTGACAGTCAAGCCGCCTTTAAAGCACTTCAGAGCTATAGGTTGACATCTCGGCTAGTATGGGAATGCGGCGAAGAACTGGCGACTCGGAACAGTGTAACACTGGAGTGGGTCCCAGGTCATAAAGGAATCGCAGGCAATGAAAAAGCTGACGAACTCGCAAGAGTAGGATCGTCAACTATGATGAACGAACCCGAACCTGCTGTGGGCATCCCCAGATGTTTAACGAGGTCATGGTTAAAAGGGTGGTTGAAAGAACAACATAATAAACACTGGAATAATACGACCAGGCAAATACATGGGAAGAAATTCATAAAAGAACCATCAGGAAAAGTAGCGAAAGAACTGCTCTCAATGAGCAGGAACAAACTACGCACCATAACGGGGCTACTTACGGGACACTTTCCCACAAAGGAGCACCTAAACAAAATAGGGCTGTACAACGGAGACCTTACATGCAGAAGATGCAAAAAGGATACCGAAACAGCTCTGCATATACTATGCAACTGTGAGTCGCTGGACCACAGAAGGCAGAAACTGTATGGTAGACCCCAAATGACTCCAGAAGACTTCTACAACCAACCAGCACAGAACCTGTATGAGCTAATACAGGGAACGGAATGGCTGAATAGGTTGTAGTCAGAACACTAGGAGTATCCACAATAAGCCCAGGAGGCTGAGGTGGTACCGGCGAAGGGACGGCTCCTCAGAAAAAAAAGGAGAGATTTGAATTTAAGTTGGCATTTCTGCAGCCCAGTGATTGGTTAAGTACACATTTTTCACGTTTGTTGTTTTATTTTTAACTAAGGTATATTCCACCTAAGTTAAGTGCTATTTTTATTATTTATTCAGTTTGATAAACAAAATATATGCTTGTTTTTTTCTTGTTAATAATATAAATTGTAAAATTTTACTATTGTTAATATTTCTATATCAAGTTTTACCCCCATTACAATACATTATTATGGTATTTCTCGATATCAAAACTTCTGTTGACTTCTAGTTCGTGCTCAAATGTAAATAGAGAATAATTGTAACGTCCTTTCCGCCGTTACTGGTCGATTTGACGCCTAAACTCTGGTAACGGATGCCTCGGGCGCCAGTTTTTTAAAGTGGTATGCTCCACTTGCTCCGGGCAGCGTCAGTGAAGAAGGAAAATACTCCAGGGGTCAATATGGTGTTGACGAATGCACGGTAGCCGGTGAAACAGATTTTACCTGTCCTCCTGGATTGCCAACCTGGGTATTCGCTGCTGTATTTTTCCTCGGAGTTGCAAGAAGTTGAAGGAAAACAATGCTTATTCTCAATATATTTATTAAATCCTCTCGGAATATGTGCTGCGGTCTTCGAGTCACGGACAGAACTGACCTACAGCTCCTAAAACAAATATCTGGTTCGGTTCTCGGCTGCTATGTAGACGGCGTGGTGGTCTTCTTGCTGCTATGTCGGCGGACTAACTCTCCGAAATTTCGGTATCTACACCTGCTGGTGGTTCCTAATTCAACCTCTAGCCTCTGCGAGGTCTGCGGACGAACTGTCCTATCGTTTCGGTAGCATGCCTTTTAGTGCTACCAGCAAAGTATACGTCGGTGTATTATTTGGTGCGGTTGGTCGGCCTACAGAGCCTTCAGAGTTCTATCGACGAGCGGAGGTGATACAATCTTTGTAAAAACTAATATCTGTCATGATTATTACAGAAAAGTAATGCTCCCCTTATGCTGGCTGCCTAACACAACTATTAAAGGTAATTAAAATGAGAAGAAGAAGTAAGGTTAGGTTTAGTTATCTGTGGTTCAGATGTGATGTAGATGTAGATGTTGGTGCGATACCATGCTTAAAAATGCAATTGTGTTTATTTTACTTTATCGTTTGTAATCCAAATCATCTTAGGTTAATGTTGTAAATAAAGTGTAAATAGAAAGACCAGGTAGTTTTTCCATAACGATTAACAGGTTATGGGCCCAGATACGATAGATTTGAAAATAAAAATCACATGTAAGATATTGTCCAATAATACATTATGAATTCGATTACAAAAAATAGTTTTAACATTGAAGTGTTAAACAACAATAATTATCACACGTGGAAATTTCGTATGGAAACACTTTTAGAGGAAAAGGATGTGAAAGAATTTATAAAGAGAGAAATTATCCCAGAAAGTTCTGCAGACCCGAAAGAAGTGGAAAAAGCAAAAAAAAATGCAAAGATTATGTAAGTCACTAATTGTGCAATGTTTGGATGACACTCAAATTGAATTAATCAGAGAAAAGCCTAGTGCATATAGTATATGGAAAACTTTGGAAGAGAGATACGAAAAGAGAGGAATACCTGGACAGTTGATGCTTCGTAAAAAAATGATGGCGATGAAAATGAGAGAAAATGATGATTTGGACCAATTCCTTTTAGAATTTGACGACATTATTAGGCAATTGAGAGCCGCAGGTAGTAATCTAAATGAAAAGGATATAGTATGCAGCTTGCTACTTGCAATGCCACAATCATTCCAAACTGTTATCACACTGCTAGAAAGCCTGCCAGAAGGCGATCTTACATTAGAAGTAGCTAAATCGAAACTAAGATCTGAAATTGAAAGAAGAGGAGCTTCCTATGAAAATACGGTCTGTAAAAGACAAACATTAGATAAGCCAGCTGTATTCTCTTGTTATACATGTGGTGAAGTAGGACACATTCAAAGAGACTGTATCAAGTCAGCACAAGTGAGACACCATTCAAGTAGATACAGACCACAATATTATAAGTCTAATAATGCAAACACCAATCCACAACAACAGTGTACCAATAACTTTCGAGGTACTTACAATTCAAACAGAGGCCATGCTGGACATAGTCAAAATACAGCCACCAGACGAGGATTTGGCCGAAGAACATTTGATGGTAGTGGTGGATTCAACAGAGGTACATCTTACAAAACAAACAATAGAGGAAACAACAGGAATCAAGAGAAATATGAAGGCAGAAGGGCTAATTATATGGAGAATAATGAAGATGAAGACGAACAAGAAGAAAATGTTTGTTTTATGACAGGTATATCTAATAGTGGTAATGTAAGTACTGACAATTTGTTATTTTACATAGATTCAGGTTGTACAGATCACTTGGTCAATAATGAAGGTTATTTCTAAAACTTGGTACCATTGAACAAACCTATAAAAATTGCAATTGCTAAGAATGACTATCACTTGGAAGCTACAGCAATAGGATCTATAA
>CAJUYH010004190.1:4208-28327 GCA_910591685.1 Galerucella tenella | reverse complement strand
TTTTTTTTTTTTTTTTTTATGAACCGCATCATCATTATATACTTAGTCTGTTCATGTAGGATAATTGTGTGGGCGCGGTAGGAGAATTGAAGCAGAGTGAAGTGGAGATAAATTTGAATATCGTGATGGATATTTGTATAGATATCACTTTTTTTTGTACATTTTTCTTTGTATGAGGAGTGAAAATTGGCGTAAAGATGTGTGAATAAATGTTCTTGCATATTTCATGTAAGTTAATCAATTTAATTACGTATGATAGTTTAAATAAAGGAGAATTTTGCTAATAGGATATTATAATATTTAATGCGATGATTGTATCATATATTTCAAATTTTTAATTGAATATTATATTTCTCTGAGTATATAGATTATGTAAAACGAGATAAATGAATATTTTACCATGTCGAATTTTTTTAAATAATAAATTTTAACGTAGCAAAATAAAAGTATTTTATGCCAATTCAGTCACGTAATACCCAAAAATACTTAAACAAACCAATCGCCAATTCCAACTAACCAATTTTCTATCAATTATCAACTTTTAAAAACTAATTACTAATTAACTAAATAATTGAATGATTCCATATGGCCAAATATTTTCAGAAACACTGATTTAATGCTGTTTTATTGAAACTTGCAACAATTATTAGTTCCATTTAAAAATTTGGCAAAATTAAAAAATTAATAAATCAATAAATAAATGATTTTATTAAAAGATTGGAAAGAAAACCTAAAATTTCACTAATTCATATAACATTGTGAATATTGAAATCAACATGAAGTGACATTTTTTCTTCGCTTAATCCGGAAGTGATTGGTAACATGCGCGCGCGCACGCCGGCGCAATCGATCAGTCATGGAAGCCCACGAGACAGTGTATATACACATAGATAGTGATATTGGTGTGAGTGTGGTAGGTAACAGTGAGGTGAAGTGGCGGTGAACGAGGTGAAGGAGGAGGAATATGATGCGGCAATGAGAGAGATGAGAAATGCGAATGGAGTCGGGAAATAATTTTCCCCGTCGATAGAACGTTGCATAGAGAAGGGTTAAGCACAAATCCTCGTCAGCCCCAACGAAGCACGATTCGACGGAACAATTATTATTTTGATATCCAACCACTCGCAACCAGATCTCAGCCGCCAACCTATACCCAACTATGCACCAGAGAGTCACCCTTTTGCACTCTATAGAACTGGCGACATTGCTTTTAATGCGACTGTGTGCGAATATATCTGTATGTATGTATATATGTATGTGCATATAGACTGAATTATTATTTTTTTTTAAAGGTTGACGGCGCCATTCTTTGTTAAATTGAACTCAATTATTTGGATTCCATTGGGGGCCACGTCGTTGATGATTCTATAAGTAAAGAAATTCTTACTCATTTTAAATATACTGTCCGTATGTTGGTACATACAACAAACACAATTATAGATTTGTTATATTAATTCGTCTGCTTATCGTTTCACAATCTGAAATAATTTTACATGACATGAATATTTGTTCACATGTATTTTCTATGTATCTTGGCTGTTGAAATTCTTCCGATTTGTACGAATTTTTTTTTTTAATATCAGTCGAATAGTGAACGGATAGGAAAAATATGAATTGAATATTGAAATGTAATGATTCTGTTATTATTTTACGAAACTATCGAATTTTGGTATCACCATCAACAAAAAATTCGCGATTAATATCGCTACTATCTATAGTTTAATTCAATTTTTAAAATAGTGAGATATAACAATCAATAGTTACGTTGATAACTCTTTTATTGCTTATGTCTAGTTGTATAGTTGACGGGCGGAAAATTGCACGAGGATGAACTTGCCGCAAGTCGCTGTCACGACTGTGAATACTCGCGAAGAAATGATTCAATCTCGAATTTTATTATTATATAATTACTTTTCATAAATGGATTATGGCAATAAGTGTAGAAAGTTGATCAATGCTGATCGTGTGGATAATGTAAGGAGATGTATTCGTATCATCATCGAGAATATTAAAATATAATTTATGGAAAATTCTTATCTTATTTATTATTACAAATTTACATTAAAGACGTCACTGACGTTTGAATTTGTATTGGCTTATTAATTATCACATTGATTATAGTAAAATACAATTATTTTTTTATGCAATTTGTATTTATTACAATGCAATAAAATTTTGAGGCAGGCGAATATTTTTCTCTCAAAATGCCAATGGCTAATTGATCATTTTTAAACAACTAATTGTTCATAAGATCCACGTGATTTTACAATATGTCACGATTGGTGATATAGTAAGAGTGAGTAAATTTTTTTTCCAATATAATTTACTGTAGCCTGACTCAATTGCGTTTATATAGTGATATTAGATACTGTATATGGGGAAACAAATGTTAAGAAAAGTATAATATTTTTATTACTGTAGTTTGTGTTAAGCTCAAAATGGGTTACAGCAGTTCGTCTGGCTTAGTACGAGCACGGTATTGCAGTATTAGTAACTTTCATACACACTATATTCTCTTTACATACATCCTCGAATACATATATATATATATATATATATAGAACATCGTGTAAGACGCAACGGATCATAATGTTCTCAACGTAATAACTGGTCATTCATCTGGATTTTGGCTTTACATTTTGACGGTTAATTTTGTCATAGCGTCTGTGAGCTGGAGGGCTCTTATATCTAGGGATGACTGGGGCAAAGTGAAACATTCAAACGAAATTTTCCACTAGGGAGGAAAAATAAAAGTAGCAAAAAATAATTAATAAAAATATAGAAAGAATTTTCCCTAACATTAAATAAAATTATTGATTTTTTATTTACTCACGTTGTTTGACATCAATAAATAAATGGATTTGATAAATAATTAGATGAATGAATTAATTGATTAGCTAACATGATGACCATTATAAATATATTATGATTATTCAAAAAAAATTGAGTTGCTTACATGTAATTTCAATTTGAATTAAAATCAAAATTTTCCCATATTAATCAAATGGGAAACTAAAATAAAAATAGTGAGCTCTTAAAATTGAGTTATAGCGTTCATTTTGCGAGAATTTTTTTTTTTTTTCACATCACAGAAATATTTGAGAGGGTAAAAGTACAGAATAAAAATTCGATTTTTTGTTGAACAACCCTAATGTACATATACATAGTAAAATATTCGTCCATAATAGAAACTAATATGAACTCAACACATACAAATTTGACAATTAAATTGTCATTCAGAAAATATTAAAATTTATCAAATTAAAGACATTGCACCAAAAAGCTTAAATTTCGCGACTGATCTTTTTTTATTATTCAGTAATTCATGAATAAATATATATATATATATATGTGAATGAATTCAATTATAATAATAATCCGATGAAAATGGTGAACCAATTCTTAATTGAATACGGAAAATCTGCTTTTCCTTTCTTTGTCCTCTCGTCTATTAAATTATATATCTATTATATTATTTTCATTCTTCGCTCCCGTTTCATTCTTTTTTTTTGTTTGCGCCTATAGATATATAGCGCAATTCACATTTGATTTACAATTCACCTGTTTTATCGCGATGCAATTATGCACCCTCTCTCACTTCTAGCCAATATATATATATATATATGGGGGGGATTCGCTTGGAGGATTATGCATAGGCTCATCGGATGGACCAAAGGGAAGCCTTGCGTTTCCCATATCTCCCTGCAGCTGCATACTCTTCTCTCTCTCTCTCCCTCTCTCTTGTCATGCTTTATTGTATACATCTATATATATATACACTACCATCCCTTTAAATTAGCTATAAGCTGAACGACTTTATTGATCGAAAATGTGCATAAAAATATATAGAAAAATATTGAGCAACTGGAAAATTTTCAGTTTATTTTGTGATGATGTATTGTGGAGTTTTTTTTTAAATAATCATCAAAGTCTTATTGTATTTCTATAAATATTAGGATTTTTATAGTAAACTGATTCAGAAGGGAATGGAGAGAGATATAAGTAGATAAAGGTATAGATTTTATAGAATTTTAGAGCGAGTGATTGATCATTTATGCAGAAAGTTCATTAAATGTTAGTATATTGATTGATTATATGATTATTATTCTTAGTTTTTAGAATAGAATGATTCTGAGAATTATATACTGATGGATTGAAAACTTGGGAGACATTAATTTACGCGTGATAATATAATAGTATTTTGTTTTATTTAATACATCTATTGGTTAATTAAAATCGAAGATATTCATTTATTCGAGAGGACAGTGAGTTCCTGTTTATATTGTTACTATATTTTTGAGTGTTGAAATTTATTTCTTGTATAAATTTTCTTTTTTTTTTCTGTAAAACGACACATTGAAAAAATAAGAATGAAATCAATTTTCTCCATTCACTCGTGAGTAATATTCATCCTTAAAATATTTTGTTTAAAATAGTATTACTAATTCTAGTTAATTTCTTTTATTATTCCTATAGATTTTTTATAGTTTCAGTCATCACAACAACATAAACATGTCTGAATATTTATAACTGACGAAAGATTTTATGACCAATTGTTGCAATGTTACTTTTCACTTCTATTTTAATATAATCTGTTTTTTTTTTGCATTCATTCATTCTTTACTTTCTCTCCTCGTAGTATTGTGCATTGTGTTTCATTTCTGACGCCTGTAGATTTTTTTATTTCTTCCACTCACGCAACTTTATCATGGAAATACTGTTTAGTAGTACGCATGTGTGTGTGTGTGTGTGTGTGTGTATGTATGTGTGTGCGTGTAGATATATCTATATCAGTTGGTAATTTTCGCGATGAAATTAAAGCTTTATATTTTCTCTCCCTCCGTGAAAGTCTCATACAAGAAAGCACAGAACAAAGAAATCTAATCATGACTTTTTTCATTCTTTTATCTTTTTAATTTTCTATTATTTAATATGACTATTAATATTGATATCAATATTAATTACAAGTAGAAGTGCTTTTAAACAATTATTGCACAAGAATAGACACTTATAATATTTACTATTGTTTCATATTTGATTGAAATCACATTTCTATTTAAATCTATGAAAAAAAAAGTTATTTCGAGATAATATCAATTATAAAATGATATTAGAATATATATATATTTGAATGGCTGGCCAGGTTATTTCTCTTTCCAATTTAAGGTGAGGAGCAGTCAGAGGTATGAAAAAACAAATATTTTAAATATTTTTGTTTTGTCAGTAATTTAATTTGTTTTATAACATCTACAATATTAAATTATTATGTTATGTTTTAACTTGATTTGACATGAATTTGAGAAAAACAATATGAATTGTAAATTAAGTTATTGCGATATTAGTTGAAGCCTGTTCCATAAGTGGTGACCATTACAACTTGTTAAAAATTAATCTTAACTCATTGAAAAAAAAGAAAATATTATTTTTATAGTATAATTAAAAATAAATTGAAATAAATACTTGATAATAGTATCATACAGAATTTATATTCCAAAACTTGATTGCCACCTTTATATATACAATCTACATATATATTTTAATATACAGCATATATCAACCCTCGAAATCCGCCAATATTATTTATATTCATTCGACCGTACCCCATTTTTGGGGATAATATCAAATTACATCAACCGGCGACCGTGACAATTGTTGGTTGTTTTTTCACGACTATACTTCCAGCGACCCCTTTGAATTTTTCGGAAACAAAAGTGGCTATTTTACCCCTATCAAATTATATACAGAATATCCATTTTGCTCCACACTTCACCTCTCTCGCATCCCTCCCTCTAAACAGTATATATATATATTATCTTTATAGATAAATAAAAAAAAAGCTTCCACTTTATCCTTTCGTCATTTCTCTTTCTTTCTCTACCTCTTCGGCTCTCAATTCTCGGGGGGACACTCATTCTGTCTGTTCCTTTGTCCATTTTACGGCCGCCCAGTCGATAATTTCGTTGCTAGAGACTCTTAGAATCAGCCGACTCGACGAGATTCAGTTTGAAAAAGAACTGTATGTATATATATATATATTTGGTATTACTGAGAATATCGCGGTGGATTGTGAAAAACGGCCCAAAAGAATGGACTCAGACAAGACTGACTCTGTCAGCGTCTCCAAACTATTTTTATTCATCCCCCTCACGTTCATTGTTAACGAACGATCATTTTAAATCCAACCCTTCAATCACCGTCACCGCTAACGCCACTCGCCCTCTTCATTTTTTCCTTTTCCTTTTTATTTTTTATTATTTTTTTTTTTTTTATGTTCAGCTTCGACAGATAGGTTACACTCAAGCTTTCAAAGTTTCACGTTCAAACTTGAACGTTAAAATGGTGGAATTATATTGGTCTGTCTCACGCACACTCGTACACACACACACACATATTCGCCGGAAATTCAATGGCGTGTCTACACCAAATATAATCCGAAGAATTATCCAAAGTATTGCGATAAAAATATGTGCGCGTGTAATAATAGCAAAATACACAGTAGGTATACCGAGTGTATATAAAGGAATAATTACACGATATTATTTTTCTTTATTCAACCATCGAGTGTATTATTTTATAAATAATTTAAATTGAAATTAAAATCGTGGCATGTGCGTGCATATGTTTCTATACACATCACACTATATATATATTTAGTGTGATATGTATTAAGCACCAAGAAGTCATGATTCAACTCACACGAGGCGCAAGAGTTGATTAAGTTCCTCTCTATGGGCGTGTGAGCGCGTCACACTTGGCGAAACAAAACTATCTTGGAGTTAGCAAGTATATGTGGGCGTAAAAGGGAGCGATATATAAGTGGGTGGCATCTCGTCGCTTATGGAGCATCTTGTGTGCACTTTATCAGACACGAAATAAAGATGGTAGATGAGAGTTAATGCATGGATTGCATATGAAAGACGCAAAATGTATCAAGGATACGCGTCATGTCTGTCTAGTAGTACATAGGACTACATCATCTCTCGCTTGATTTATTCATTTATTGATTTTCACCATTTACTCATGATATGGCATCTTTCAATAATTCGATAATTTAATTTAAATTGCTAAATTCAATTGTCAATTTTGTATTCATTATTTTTTTTTCGTTTTAATTACTTTGTAAGATTTAATTTGTTGATGTGATTGTTACAAATTTTATTTGGAATTTTTTAATGCAATAATTTTAAAAATAGTAAATTTATTAGTATTCGACTAAAATTTTTTTTCAAAATTCTTTTTCCAACTATTGCACAACAATATATATATATATATATATATTTTTGAAGAGATGCATAAAGATGGTAAAAGCGAAGAGTGATACAATAAATAAATGAAAATACATGTGTGGAAAAAAAAGAAAAAAAAAATATTTGATTTGAAGGTCGAATAAAAAGGAAGAAATAAAAGATAAAGCTTGGAAGCTCTGTGGGGGAAGTGAATGTTCTTTCAATTGTGCCCCGTTGCCGCAGCAACAGAGTACCTTCCGTCTCGCTGACCCGCTGTTTCCGGTGACATGCGCTCGCACTCCCTTCCTTCCTCCTGAATATCTCCTATATATATATATATATAAGAATGTTTCCTGAGCTTTGTGGATTTACCGTTAAGCGCACCGATGAGTGAGAGAGAGGTTACGACGACAAATCGAACGTGTAAAAAAGTTCTTCAACCTCTTGACTAATCTTTTTTTTATTTTTTTTGCTTTTTCTATCTCTTATACATACATGTATAATAATAGCTCTTTGTCGATTTATTTTATTGACATTATCATCATAGATATTGATTTATACTGACGCAAATATATTTGTCAGACTTTTGTTTTTTTTTTTTTTTTTTTTGGAAAATTGTTTGAGAGTTGAAAGTTTGAGATTCGGTATATTTGAATTTGTATGTAGACAAAAATGTGTCATCTTTATCTAAGTTGCAGGTGTGAAAATGAGAGAAAAAAAACTTGTGTTATAGACACTTGTGCTTTGCGCTTTGACTTATACTCCTTTTTATTTTTATTCTTCAACAAAGCTCTTGCTTCACGTTCCACCAATCAATTTAGATTGCTCTTGAAAAAAAAAACTTTTCACATTCAAATCATTCGTCTTACTTCCATTCACGCGTTTTGCTTTTATATCTGGAGGATCATTCTAAGAATTGCACTGTGCATCAAAATTCACCAATTATATATAATATCAGCCATTTTCCACTTCTAGAATTCTTCTTATCTTTTATATGTTCTCACTGTTCCGATGTGTTTTTGCTTTAAAGTCAAACGTTAAATGATTTTACATTAAATATTTTTCACATTTCACTGATACCGATCAATTTCCAATTCTCAATTGAACTTTCAATAGAATTACATTTCCAAACACTCTCAAGATCTGCCCATTAGAATTTTTGAAATGGTAAAAACGACATACTCTATATAATTTGTCCAATCAACTTAAAACTCTCCACAAGAGAGAATATTCCTGCTAATATTATTATACTTAGTATTAAAAATTAAAATTATTGTAAACTATTTGACTCATTACTAGAATAATTGCAACTTTTAGCAAAAAAAAAAAAAGCGTTTCCGTAGATATAAAATTTATAATATTTACGCTGTAAATTATTATCTAATCGCCAGTGTAACACTACAACGATTATTTATCACACGTCAAATTTTGTGCTCTACAGTAACACTAACAGTTGCCATTTGCGACATTTAACTGTGCAAAATTAAATATAAATGTTTACTATTTAAATACTTCACTAGTTCAATAGTACATTTATATTTGAAACAAAATAATCAATTTTAAATTGATTTTCAATTAACTTCATTTCTAATACTATTACATGAAATAATTTTATTCTTCATTGAGTCATGTACAGAGTTGTACAGCTTCCATTATAAAAATTGCCACAAATTCATCATAACATAAATCAAAATGTATAACATGTACAGAACTTAAAACACCTCACACTGAAAAATATTCAAATAAATAATGATTAAGTGTCGCATCACCGCAATGAAAACAAATACAAACATGAAATAATACAATAAATTATTGGCCATAATAATAAAAAAATAAAATAAAACATTAGAAAAGTAGACAATAAAACGACATAATGCAAAAAAAAATGATAGAATGGCGTCTGGTTTGCTTATATCACTAAAAAAAAAAAATAATAATAATAATAAGAAAATACATGAAATAAACCAATATAAATGTAAGACCTTTGGGTTTAAAGTGTCGCGTATAAAACGAGCATCACGATTATACTTTCTGAGCAAAGTTCGTTGGCAAAGTACACGTCACGGGTTGCTAAGGAAGAGTGGAATGAACTGAGAGTATAGAGCGAGACATGCATAGAGATAAAATGAGAGAGAAATAGAAACATGAGGCAAGTTGGAGGGTTGGTTTGTGGCGCGCGCGAGCTGTATAACGGCGCTCCTAATTCAGCGGGATTCAAAACGGTTTACAACATGACGATGAAAAGGGAGGAAGTAATGTTATAAATATATATATATACATACAACTCTCACTCTCTTTCTCTCGCACTTTCTCCGCGAAATTTTTTCCTGTTGGATATATATATATATATATATATATATATATTTTGTTCGTTGATGGAGATGGTTGTGCTCGCGCCATTTCTTTTCGCATTTTCCTGTATATATACGTATACTTATGGTAATAAAATAAAAGTTTTCACGGATGTTACATTTGCCTACCTCTCAAAATTCTGTCCACCATCGTCTTTACATTTTTCATTCTAGTGTTCAGTGTTATAACCATACTGGTTATTATATAGATAGGTATAAGTTTTTTCTTTCGTGTGTATGTGTATATACTTAAGTATATGTGCAATTTGATATGCGCGTGACGGATTTTTACGATGACTTCTGACTGGATTTATCGGAAGGCGAATGTATCCACTTAAATTTTATACCTCGATTTATCTTTATTATTATTGTTATTATTATTATTAGTTTTATCGTTGTTATATATGTATATTTTATGTTGTATTCTTTTGGTATATTTTTTTTTCTGATTAAGTTTAAGTCCTCTTGAAAAATGTGAAAAATTATTCTCCAGTGCGATTATCAAGTGAGAACTTACCTTGTTACAGTTGGCGTTGAGGCAACTCCGGGAGATCGTGCTGGATAACTTCGAGGACTTCCCGACATCAAGTACTCTGCAATAAAAAATAAAAGAAATGAATGGATGATAAAAAATGAAGCAAAACGAAGTGCAACTGTGAGAATAAGTGTAGTTGGAAAATATAAAAAAAATGAAGACACGTTGATAAATTAAAGTCTCGTATATTTTTTCTTTTTTATTGTTATTTGATTTTCATTTTTATTTGTTTATTTTTGTTCTAGTGCTCAAGTGGATGGGGATGAGAATGGTAAGATTTAGATCATAATTGAGTTAATATTTAACATGATAGAGAGTTGAATAGTAAAATTTTCGTGTCTTGGCATATTGAAAGGGTCAAAACAAACAATAAATGTATTGTTGGTTTTTAATAATACCTGTCATTTGGATAAGTTATTGATAATTATATTTTATCGCTGGTAAATTTAACTGAACAAAATGCATCGTCTCATCTCACGAAATTGGTTAATGCAAAATAATAATAACAAGTCAGCGAAATTTATTCTGTAAAGAGTGGAAAAATTTTATTACACACAGTTGAAATTTTACAGTTAGTTTTTGTGAAGTTTATTGCTAACTGTCGAATACATTAAATTATCATTTCTGCCACGGAATATTTCATAGAAATTTGCTGAGAGAATTCATGTAAGTATGTACAATAAAATTTTCTACTGTGTATACCGAAAATTATTCTAAATTATCATCATGTTTAAATAGTATTGCAAAATAGTTGGCACATAATTATTTTTCAATTATCACAGCAATATTTACTGTCATCAATTTATACTCTACTTGTATTAATGCAACAATGACTCACAGTGTGTAATATAATGACCCACGTCAACAACGAAACACGCAACACTAAAAATCATTTTAACTCCCTAGCAAGTATTAAAGTTAACATACAAAATATTCTCCATTACATAAACACTCATAAAACTATCTATTTACTTCAACATAAACCCATTCACATTGAGTCATACTACCTAAATTCAAATGACAAACAGTATTCACTTCAATGTAGAAAAAAAGATTTAGGCATATGAACCATTTGAATAATGTTTTATAGTTTTTATATTTGAATAATTTAAATAATGAGCAAAATAATATATAATGGTTCATCATATATATATATATATATATATATACATTATTTATATGTAAACTTTTATGAAGAGAACATTATATTACCTAGCAAGGTTTGTTGACATCAATGATGTGTTCCGCGTCATCAGAACGGAATGTGCGCATTCGCATATGCAATTTACCCACTGGAGATATAAAAGTCATTTTCTGACAATATTGGAGTCGTATCGAGATGTGCCATGGCAATTAAAAAACCCCGTATGCTCGAAATTTCAGGCCTTTTCACCAAGCCACTTCTGAGATGACCGAGCATTTATTTTTGTCGCCTCGAAAGAGAAGCTGGTCCGAATATGGGCCATGTGTATAATATGGGCCCCCAAAATATGGCTAAAACTGTTACTGCCATTCGTGACTGAGGTACAAATTCAAAAAGTGTATTTTTCATTTTTTCAATTTCTTTACCGTAAGCAATTACTCACGTTATTACATGGCACGCGGTGTTTTTTATTATTTTACAGTCACTAAAATTTTATTGATAATTTAAAATAAGACATGCGATGTTGGGAATATAGACCAAGGCCCTTATCAGGACCATGGCATCTATTTAGAATATTTGTTCAAGGTCGAAAAATTACAAAAATGTAAGGAATGAGTGAATTACGAAACTTGAAGTCGATAATAAGAAAGTAAAGAATATTCCTTATCTTTTCATACTGATTATTTTCTTCCTCCGCAGTTCTTTCCATATTCCATACCATCTATTTCAAATAAGAGAAAGTGCATGTTTTGACGTAATCTAAATTAAAAATTCATATGATAACGATAATCTATGAAATCTTATAGTGATGCATACGTAGATAGTTAACCAAAGTGGAAACAAAAAAAAATTATTTCAGAACTTTCACCATTCAATATAAAAATACAAGAGTAAAATACAAATACATTCTTCTGTCTCATAAATAAATATATAGAGTATATATAACATTGAAAATATTTCTCATTTTGAGAAATATGATCAATACATAGTACGCATAAAGAGACGTATGCTGAATTCGATAAGTTTCAGCAGGCTGCAATTTGGCAGCTGGCCATGAACGCGCGAATACTTAACTCCCGAATTGCCTTAGGTGCACATTCACACTCACACACACACACATACACACCTACGTTCACATATATAATCATGAATACATATGTAAATATATAATCAGAAGAGCAGGTGTATGCCCGAATGTGCTTGCGATCAGATTTACGTGTACATACACAGATATACCCTGTGTATATCAATGAGCAGCTCATGTAGTGATACAGGCGTTTAGCATATGGCCCAAAGTGTACAAATCCATAGAGGTGCATCGCCATGTGTATGGGCGAATGTGTGCGCCCACTCGTGTCACTCAACATATTTACGAAAAACCCACTCGACTGATTTAAATGCAATCGGACAGAGAAAATTAGGTATACGATGGAAATTGTCACGCCCTTTATTCCTTGCACTTCAAAGAGTCGCACTTCACTAGTGAAAATTGCAAATGGATCGGCGCATTTTTTAAAAGTTTCGTATATCAAACTCACATTCTCTTGCATATATTCAATCATTTTCTCCAATCTCCTCTTGCCATCGTCCACATAGGCACACACATACACATACATGCAAACGCTTATTCACGTGTACTCCCTCATTTTCAGCTTTTCCTATTATACGAGCTTTTTTGGAAGGTAATCAGTCTCGCACAAAGTTTTGTATGTATATATATATTTTGCTGTCATTGTTTCTATCGCATGGTGATCGCGTTTAGTGGCATTTCACAAAGTTTAATCCATGTATATATATGCATATATGTGTATATGTACGTACTGACACTAACATACGCGTACATATGTGTGCACAGACACACAGTGTATTATGAATAATGCATCGAATGAAATTAACGCTGACACGCACACGCGCATTAGCTACAATTTTGTATATTCTATGTATATACAATCAGAAACGATTTTTGTATGGCGATTCAATTGATTGAAGGTGAATAGTTGGACATTTTTTCACATGAAAATAGACGTACAGTAGTGATTGTATTGTTATTAATTCATTATTAATTTTTTTATGCAATTGTAATTGATTATGGTGAAGCCAATAAAATTCTTTTGATATAAACAATTGGCGGTTATGATTTATATTTGAATTTAGTTATGTTAGAAATTTTTTTTTCAGTTTATTGAGGCATTGGACAATACGAAAGTTGGAAAAATGTTTGAAAAGAGATTGGACACAAGTGATTTAGAAATATAATTGAAAAATTATGGCACCTAAATTGTTATATTGTTGCCTGTCGCATTAAATAAATATGAGTAATAATTTAATTTTGATTTATATTATTTATTAATTCATTGTTTATATCATTGATATGATAGAGTAGATGTTATATAGGATATAATAAATTGTATAAAATGGCAAGAACAACATTAAACTTATTATTTTTAAAATATATTTTTTTCCCTAGTTTTTTTTTTTTCATTTTATTTCTAATTATTACTGCAGTCTTATTATTTATTTCTTAATTATGAGTGTAATTATTTTCAAGTGTTGCACCATCATATGGTCTTGTTCGTGTCTTTTGTTCGGGGTTTGTCGTCACTCTTGACTTTTAACGTGTTAAATATATATACATGTATATAATATCTCACTAACGTGGTCGCGGTTCCTAACTAGCGTCTAATTACTCGAACAGGTAACTGGATCTATGTGGGAAGAAGGTTGTAACGGCCGCCATTGCCATGGCCATTGCTCGTATACAGGTGCTTCCTACAACTATACCATCATGGCAACCTGACCTGTGTCGACCGATGAGATAATTGAGTTTATTAAACGTTCCTAACTGAGGAATAGGCCACATTTTGGTTACTCAATGTGCAGTAATTACGTTCGAAACGCAGTCATGTAACGGAAATTACATTTTCTCCATTTTATAAAGAAATTGATGTGGAAAAAAATGGGATATTTTGCTTCAATTTTGTATTAGATTCAAGTTGAAAGTGATTGAATAATGATTATGGTGTTTTAAAGTATTGGGAAAGATACAGTGGGATGAATCTTCAACACTATTTTATTTCATTATCTAATGATAGAGAATAATTGTTTTTGACAGTTTGAATGCTATTTAGATCGATTTTTTGATGAAAAATATTTGTGTTATTCAAAAAAGAATTAATTTATATTTTATAATTGGCAATTTATATTTTTAGATGAGTTCACGTTTATATGGAGTGGGTATATAAAATTCGACATTTTTTTCTGATTAATTATAAATAATCTTATTGAGGATTATCGTGGTTTTTCTTTTGCAATTTTAAATTGGAAAGAACAAAAATTTTCAAATATAATCTCTTGTTTTTGAAAATACTGCACGTGAAAAATCTATTTATAATCATTTAATAATTATAGAAATAAATGAGATTGAATTGTAATAAACAATTGAGCATTGCGATTTGCATTTAAATTCAATCAGAAAATTAATTTCTCAATAAATTATATTTATATTTGACAGCTTCAAATCTGAGAATGTTCAAAAATCAATTCAAATAATAATGAATTATATTTGATAAATTCCAGAATATAATTTCATAAATTTTGTCTTTCATGTAATTTGAATTTTAATTAATTAACCAATTATTCATTTCATTACGTATCATAATATGATGAATTTCAAGCACAAGTTCGACATGAATGGTATCGTTGAATTATCTAAATACAAATAAAATTATAAACTCTTGTAGAAATATAATTTTCATGAATTATTGGCTCGTTCACATCATTGTTAATCATGCATTTGCTTATTCGTTCTCATAACATTTCACACATCATTTTCATTTATTCACGAGACATACATGTCACAGAACTTATTATTTATATACAAGGATAACCTACAATCCGTCATTTTCCATCGTCAACGTGTCATACGAACGACGGTAATAGCAAAGTGTATTATAAATTCATTGTCTCACAAATATTCATTCTCATGTGCATCCTTTTATATACACGTCATGTGTCAAACTCACATCAATATTATATTTCACATAATTGCATAAAGTTTTTTGTAATTAGTTTCATAGAAATAGAAACATTAATTGACAAAATGAATAAGATGAAAAGACGGAAGAACGAAATTATTTTGACAGATAAATTTAGAAATGTCAATTCAAGTTGAATTATTCTTATCTTCAATTTAATTTGATTTCATTCTTTCGAAAAATAAGGGAATTTATGAGGTCACAATTTATTCCATCTCACTGACAATTTATATCGCGTGTAATAAATCTCAACGTATAATAAAAAATAAAGAATAAAGTAATGGGGGAGCAAAAAAAGCTAAGGACAACGCACTCAAAGAAAATTACATTTGAGGTCAAACTGACATTTAACGTGTTATAATTTGAACTTTCCGTTGAAACATCTAAAGTATCCATACCAAAAACGTACATTATGCATCTGACGCGACGAGCTATACCATCATGAAAACTTTGTTCCCATTCACCCTCGGTTGCTCTTCTTATCGTGTATACAACTATACATGTATATATATATATACACACAGTATACATGAAAAAACTGGTGAAATGGTCTAACCTCACGGCCCTACGCGGAGCTAATTAATTTTTCACCGGGTAGAAAATTGTCTCGGTCGGAGTGAAACATGAAAAGGCAACAGTGAAACCCAATATTCTCTACCTTGCCCTGCACAGTTACTAAATTTCTCTCTCCCTCTCTCTTTCTCTATCTCCCATTTTTTTTTACCACCATTCACTTTAGAAAAACTTATTAAACGATTTTTCTCCTCTTTCTTTTTTTCTCTGTTTTCTTTTTTGTTTCATATTCTCATCAATTTAAAAATAAATTGATGAAAAACATAGTATAACATCAATGAATACACAGCGAAATATCAATATGTAAAATTGTTTGACAAAATATTTGATCCTATTGACAAATGTTTGTACACAAAACGAAATTGTTTCATAACAGTTGCAATTGTTTTTGTCATTTAATATTATCCGTACAATTTATTTTATAACATGAGTATTGTTATTTTATTCAAGTTATTGCAGTTTCAAGTGACTTGCTGACTTGTGATAGGTATAAAAATTTACTAAATGCTACAAATATACTTTTTTATATATTAATCGACTGATTTTTTTGGTCGAAAGTCCAATGATAGCGAATGAAACAGAGGAATGAACCGACTTACGACGAAAAAATAGATGATTTTAATTTTCCCTTGGAAAAAAGAAAAAAAAAACACTTTCTCTTAATGAAAAATATTTTATTAAATGTTATTAAGGATATAAAAAATATTATGACCTCATTATGATGAAGATCCACAATATTTCCACGTGAAAAGTATAAAAAAATAAATTAATTTTATGCATTACGAAGTAATTTTCACCATCCAAAATGTTTTTAATACCTTCATTTTTAATCAAAATCATAATAAAAATTGCAGAACTACTTTATCCTTTCTGTTGATAATCCGTCCTCTACTAAACAGAGATACTTAACAATACCATTTTAATTTTCTTCAATGTCTATTGCAATCTTCATTCATCAACACATATAAACTGTTTTAGATTGCAATAAATTTTTTTCTTTCCAATTCCCTCAATAAATTTTTCTCCACGCACATAACAAAAATTATTAGATATCTTCCACTAATCAAATTGCTTATGAAGAGTGTCGACATTATAAATATATATATATATATACATATCTATTCTTTTCTATCCACCAGTTGTCATGACGATGCTGCATTAATATACACTTGAGTAGTATAACTCGCGTCAATGATCAGACAGAAAGTAAGCACACTATATAGAGACATTACTACTATGATTACTACTCTAACTATATATATATATATATATAGTTGCTGTTCATTTTCGTTGTCGTCTTCGTCGTCGTCGCCGCCGTGTCGTTGCCATCATCATCTCTCTTTGATATAACCCCTCCTGATTATCGTCTTTGATGACGCTTCAAAGCACCCACTTCATTCCATTCGCTTATTTCCTTTTTCAACGACAACCAAATGGCCTACACGCTCATACACACCTACACACATGTTTCTATACTGTTTTAAATACTTGTCGTATAATGGATATTTAGTCACTCTTGATAGTTATTCACCCATATTCAGTTTGACTTGATTTTAATGATATCAAACTTTTACAAGTATCATTATACATTTCATCAGTGTTTCATTGTCATTATGACGTTGACATATGTACACAAAGGTGATCAATAATTATTTCAATTGAACAATTTTTTTCACCAATCCATCGGTAACAATGTCAATATATGGAAATATTTATGAAATAAACAACGCTGTAATTGTTTTATTCGAAATTATAAAATATTGAAAGAAAAATATAATCAACTTTTTACTATAAATTAAATGGGTATGATTGAAAATTTAAATTGAAAATGATAAAATGGCTGTGGGAATGCTCCCATAAATAAACGTATATAAAAAGAGATGGCAAAAAAAAGAAAAAAAAATACTCGCGCGACAGTATAAACAGCATTTACTTGAATTATTTGAAATGTTGCAGTAGTAATGACCGACGTAGGTCAGCCAAGATGGGGTCACTAGCCTCAACTATACACACATGCGCGCACGCAAACATGTCTAAATCGCACACAAGTATGAATATATATGTACATATATATAGTCAATTGTTGAAAGCCTTCAAGAAATACATTTTGTTCCCTAACTTCATTGCACACTCGGACAATCAACTCAAACTTCCATACTCGTCTCTCCCTTCTGTTCACCATACAGAATACCTATATGGTGTGTTCATTAATTATGCAAACGCGATAGGTATACGCAAAAATACCGACACGAGTGGCATTAAATGCGATCGACACGAAACGAGACGGAAACGGTGATTTATCGTCCGGACTTTAATGCAATTTGCTTATCATTTCGTTAATCAACGGCTAAAAGCCAGTTGAGTGAGTGCGGGAGGGGGGGGATTTATGCTATTTTGTCATTTTCACGCCAGATATGGTGAAAGCGTGTGATAATGGAATGAATGAAGAGGAGTGTGAAAGCAAAAAATAATATTATATATATATATGCGTACGAATGTAAAGAGGAAGAGCAAGGCAGGATAAAAAAAAAACGATATATAAAGTGAAGATGAAGTGAAGAACGAAATAGTGAGCGCAAAGGGGAATGCGAGACGTGTCCCTGGACTTGTTATTGTGGCGACATTATTGGAGGAAAATAAATACGCCGGCCGTTGGACAAATAAACGAGGGATGAGGGAGAGAGAGGGAGAGAGAGTGTAGACTTTGAGATTAATGAGAGGAGCTCGCGAACAGCGATGAGGTCACGTCCTTCAGGAGCGAGTTTCTCTCGCATTTGTCGAGAGAATAAACTCTCTTTTCTCACTATATGATGCTCACGACCACAGTCATCTACCGTTGTATTTGCTGTATATATGTATATGTGTTGCTCTTGCGACCATAAGTCCCAGTGGATTGAAATCGAGCCCCCAAGGGAAGTTTTGCGTGCGCTTTATATACAGATATATTTTTATAAAAACACTCGCTGTGATTTATTTCAAGCATGATTTGTTCATTGAGTTTTGTATTTTTTATCATTTACAATGATGTAATTATTATTGTAGTATATGTAATAATTTATTTGTGAATTTTATGGTGTTATGTACAAGGTGCATTTAGTTTTGTTATGGACGATCGATTGGTGAGATTAATTGTAAATTAAAGGTCGCAAGTCGTTTGATTATTCATTGAAATGATGAAATGTGAAGACACAGTTTAATAATTAAAAGTTGAGGTATTGAAATTCATTTTATGAAAATTATGCGAAATTCATATGTTTATTATTTATTCAACTCAAATCATTGAGTTGTTTTTTTATGAAATTAACTTTTCAAGTTTTTTATTTGAAAATATAGAATATGTGGAAATTCTAGTAAAAAAATATACTTTAATTGACTGATCTCCAATTTAAAAATTTGCAATCGCTTGTGAAAATGAAAATTATGTATGAATTTTTGGATAACTACTTTATATTAAATGTCCGGCAATAATTCTTTAATATTAATATCTAATATTTGCTATTTTATCCATTTGTTTATTAGCATTTTTTGCAACCGCATCACAGTACAATTAATGCCTTTAATCAGCTTAATAAAATACACTAATACCATGAACACTGAATAAAAAAATATACAAATTTAAACAGCATTTTACCAAAAAAAAAAAAAAAAAAATACTTTTTCAATCCTGAATAAGCTCAACAATTTACCACTGCTACGAATTCCATGAGCTCCACATTGTACTGTGCATAAATCAACAATTAAAACTGCAAAAGAAGTAAAATAACTTTTTCTCATCCACAAATAAATAAATGACTACTATCTCATGTACACAACAACTTCACAAAATTTTCATATTCATTTTTTATTCAATCTACATCTTTTCACTCTCATTTTAGACATATTCATATATAGTAATACACAACTAGTGAGTGGTATGGCTGAAAGTCACAGTGAGAGAATTGCATCAATGAGTATATAGAATGAGTGATAGAGCAAGTGAATTTGTATATAAGGGTTTGCAAAAGTATATACGAGAATGTTAACTAATAGCTTGCAAACAAACGGACAATTTGGCGAGTAGATTACACCAAAAGGGAAATGCGAAGTGATAAGTTGGTGAGAGAAAGTGAGTGAAGAGAACCCGGGGTGTGTTGGCCTGGCACTCTCACTATATATATATATCCGTACACATATATATACACTCACATATAAATATAGTACACAGTATTATCTGTCTCTTGGTAGAGATACAATCAGTGAGAGCATTCACTCGTCGTTACCCACTATTTTATTAGGGGGCTCGATTTTCTTAACGAGCGTGTGCCAACGAGCGAGCACGACGAGAGAAAGTAAAGGATGTAGAGTTGAGAGCGTCGGATGTAGAGAGCGAGAGAAGTATGGAGATAGATGGGGAGGAACGAGAAAAGGATGATTGCGCGGTCCTATCGTCAGTTGTGTGGAAAGCGTGAGAGAAAGATGAAACGTTTCTCCGCCTAGTCTTTATATATATATATATATATATATATATATATCTATATGCCACACATTATCCCTTGCAATGACCTTTGTCAATAAAAAACAAAGAGAAAAATGACAGAGTGGGGAATGAAGAACCAATGGCGATAGTGTAGAATATAGAGTGATTACAAAGTGATTGGAGGAAAAAAAAAATCTGCAGTGAGAGAAAATTGTTGATTGTGCGTTGATCATTTGTGTTGAAAAAAAATGTGAACAGGTCGTGAATTTTTTCGGTAGTTTCCAACGCGTCATTTTTATTTTATATATCGTTATGAATATTTTATTAAAAACTTATTGAAGGAAAGGTAAATATTATTTTTGTTTCAAATCAAGAATGGAATTTTAATTTCTCGGTTTAATCATTTTTTCGTGACTGCCTATAGATTATTAATTTTCTTGATTTCGATATAAACAGAAAAATATTCTTCATTATTTTATAATGTTCATTTTGTTCTTTCGAGAGGGGGTTCCATATTCCATACCCTCTAGTCCAAGTAAGAGAAGAGAATGAGACCTATAAAGTCTCATGGTGCTTCATACCTAGATGGTTATCCAAAGTGAAAAAAAAAAATAAATTCTGGCACAAAATGAAAATATTGAGTCATTGTTTCCATAAAATAAAAAGGGATTCATATTTGGACCAGTTTCCGTACACATGTTTACCATATTAATCATTGCAACATAAACAAACAACAACCAACAATAGAGATAATAACAATTCTGATACTCTCTGCACTCCATTGTTTCTCGTGGCCATTCCATAACACATAATCAATCACTCCTTTTTTTTTTATTACAAGACATACAAATAATTATCATACTCATTCCCAAAATCCACCATTCTATATTACATAATAATCAATACTATATTATAACAAAAATATATTTATAAATAATTTATAATATAATTTACAATGAAACACATGGGACAGTTGAGATTCATGTGATTCACAAACACGATGAATACAATGAAGCCGAGAGCCCGAGAACGAATATCAGTGTTCGTCTGATTAATGACATCAATTTTGGCGTTGATTTCCAATAGGTGACGCTATTAAGGGGTATACTTAAGCGCACCACAGCTTGAAAGCACGCTGTCTGTGTTGGTTATGTACGTGAGTGAACTATATACACATGGGAATGCAAGTGAGACGATGATTTAACAAAGACAGACATGGAGATACAGATTGTATATATACATATAGGTAAAGTGAATTCCTCTTATGTGTTTCGGTCTCTCGATACTTCGATCAAGCCCTGCCACCATACACATATAGATATATACGTAAGTACACAATCAACCAGCCTACACATATATATTATCACACATATTATCCGATCGAGCGTAATCCCAAATGCGTGACCACACATATTGATCAGAGCTTTCACCTCTTACTGGTTGTCCACGATCCGTTATCATCGTTAACACCCGCGCTCTCACTTGAATTCTCATCTAAATCTCTCTGTCACTTTTGGTTGTGAATCGCCTTTGTGTCTGCGTGTCAATAGGCCGAAGGACGTATCTAAAGTGAGATGATCGAGTATATAGACGATAATTGATACACATATATGTAGAGCCGTTGAAGCGGTTGCCGTAAATGGACAGACAAACGTGAATTTTTATTGTGGGAACTCAATGAATTTCTAGTATGTGACGTGGTATCCGAGAATAAGATGTCACTTGTTTTTAATTTCATGATGCAACATTGCGATTTCTACATGTTATTATGGGTCGTAGTATTTTTAGCGATTACCATAGTACTATGTGGCGCAGACCAAATTGAATATTACGATTGTAGGTATGACTATTATCGCTTTGCCAACACCAATATAAAATATTACTATATTTATCGTGATTCGTTGCAGTGATCCAGCGCACATTATGCTGAGCTGACTATTACAAATAAAGATGCAACAGTTAATACAACGTAACATAGTACACTGCGAATTCTTTTCCTGAATCCAAGTAAAAAAAGTTACATGAAAAATTTTTGTCGATATTTAAGTTAAAAATTTTTTTATAGCAAGTCAACTTTTATTTAGAGTAAACCAAAATTTACTAGAAGTAAGTGAATAATTTACTTGACAAAATGAGTTAACGCTTTATCTGTCATCGTCTAAAATTAATACTTGCAACAAGTAAAATTTTACTTGTATTTTCAAGCTTCAACGATGCAGAAATAAACTTTTTACTTATGGTGAGAAATTATTTCATTCAAAACCAGTGAAAAATTACACTTGAATCAGGAAAAAAATTATATGATCACATTTTTAATATAGTTCTTCTCTCAGTGTAAATATTTGAAATTGCACAAAAGTATAACAAAATATAAATCTCGTATTTTTTCATCTCAACAATTCATTTTTTTACATAATGGTGGTTACAGTTCTTGGTTTCTGTGCTACCATAGTAATTTTTTATGCAAAAGTCTGGCCGTATAGGTCAATTAAATTCACACTGCTCAAGACACTCATTAATTGTCTTTATATTTTTACAAACAATGGTATTCGACGATAATGACCAGGATAATATCTTGTCAATGATATGCAGTGTATAAATAAGATACGGTAGCTCATCTTTATATGAATATTTGTATAGAATGTAAATAATTATGTTTGTATCCGGAAATATTGTCTACTAATATCGATGTATTTACGGCAATGCATTAATTCGAACTTGACATGTTGTATTAGAGTACAATTTATTATACATTTTCCCTTTGTGAGAGAATATGTAATTGCGTAGCTTTGGCTTTGTGTATATGTTTAGAATATGGTGTATATGCATATAGATCTATATACATATATGTCGACATACTTGAACACGTGTATACAGAGATAAAGAGAGAGAGAGGCAGAGAGTGCCTCGCATCTACTGCAACAAATCCCCTTGTGGGCTATATATGATCGATCGTTTACCACATGAATTATTGTACTGGATAATTTCGATGAAATATTGTCACTTGCATAAATTCCAAACTAAACCAAACTATATTTCGAAATTTTACTGTTCCCTTTATTAATCTTACAAGATATTATTCAATTGGTAAATATTTAACGGTGGCAACTGTCAAAATATTGAACACACCATCGGATATATAAATTATTTTAATGGAAATTCGTAATATTTTTTTGAAGTTGATAGCGTTTGAATCAATAAATATCAAATGTTTTGATTTGAAATCCAAATCATTTAATGATCATTGTGAAAAATTACATAACTCGAAAGTTTCCATTTTTTATTTTATATAAAAAATGGCAAAAAGTTTACCCTGTTTCACCATTTAAAATCACTGTTTAAAAGTTGATTTATCAAATCGATATGTTTGTAAAAATAATAATCACACAAATTTCACTCATATACATATAAAATAGTTGTGTGGCCATTTTGGATATTACACAGTGCAGTAAGAGATTACGAATACGAAAGAAGAAATTTATTTTTATATTTTATAAAAATGCAATAACAATTTAATCGACAAGTACCATATTTATTCAATTATTCCCCTCACAAAATATTGAACATTAATTCGCAAAAAAATTTCTACGTTCACTCCACCATGCAGTTTACCTCATTTACTCATCTCTTCACACAACTACAAAACATGAACGAAAAAAAAATTAAATAAATAAATAATAAAAAATGACAAAAAATCAAAATGAAACAAACAACAAATACAAAAATTCATCTTTTTTTCATTCTTTATCTTTTCATTTCTATTTATTGTCATCATTTAATAAAAAAAAATAAAAAAACAG
>CAJUYH010004189.1:0-28328 GCA_910591685.1 Galerucella tenella | reverse complement strand
TTCTTACTAAGTGTTTTAAAGACATTGTTAATTTTAAAACAACTATAACTGATTTAGATTATAATCCCAATTCCATTTGCCCAACTGGAATCATCAACTGCTATCACTGACTTCCTATTGCACGGAATGTCTTACTATTCAACTGGACGACAACCGCTATGGCTTTTTTGGAACTGTTATAGGTAAAATCGTTGTAAAATTGTACAACTTCAATTATTGTTTGCTGGAATATTTTGTATCCGGCTCGAAGGACCAAAAATATAATGAATTATTGTAATAAATCGTATTGGACTGTATATTTTAATGGTTTTATTGAATTTTATTAACTACAATAGCTTGTGAACAATATGCTGTCAGATTGACGGTACAGTCACCCGAGAGGGTGATTTTTTGGCTACAGTAATTACCAAAACTCAGATTTTCAACATTTCATAACTTAAAAACGGTAGGGGTAACATATTATATATTTTTGAAATCAGAATAAAAAGTCCATTCCAAAAATGTGAAAATATACAAGGTGTCCCATTTAAAAAAGAACTATTATTTTCTGTATTCCCTTAAATTTGCACGCTACTGAACTTTTGATGGAATATTGAAAAAATTCAGCTGTAACCAAACAACTTTTATACAAGACTTTTTTTTCTAAAAGTAATAATAACGATGATAGGGGGTGGGTAATTTATAATGAATAACCCTGTACCTATCACTTAATTTTCAAAAATTTATACATATTCATAGATAAACCTTATATTAAATAGAAACAACTACTCCTAAAAAAATCTGCAACCTTCTTGAAAGTATTTTAGATAATTTTTTTAATGTTCAGTGTTTCTTTCAACATTTCAACTGCACTGATAATTATTCAAAAAGGTTTGACTTTTTCCAGCATCAACTTCTCTAATTTGAATAAAAATATCAAATAAAAAGCCATCAAATTACGACATTATATTAAATAATACATAACATCATAGTCCAGTTGCATTTCAAATTGATTTTATCGAAAGAACAAAGCGCCATCGACGAAACAAAAAACAACAAATACACCTATCAACGCAAATAGAAGAGTAACAAATCATCCGAGAGCTTTGTATAGGAAATGAGAAAACAAAATATTCAACATAAAAGTGACGAGAGCAGGAATGACGTTTCAAAACTACTGCGATCTGCGTATGATGTATACCATACACAGAGGTGTACTGTTTTGAAATCATTCTATTGTTGAAATATTATCATTTAGATTCAAATTAAACTTAAACTGTATCTGTACGGCGAGTTGTAAGACCACAAATACCATTGATAGGCATGTCGAAACGTTCTCTCGTCTTTTTTTTGACGAAACAAGTTCAAAGAAATCGAAACTTGAATAATTTGATACGCAATCGAAGATTATCATAGTACCTGCAGACAAAAAATGTGTCAATGTCTTGGGTATATAGCTTCCATGCAAATTTACATGGGTAGTTTCAATAAAAAGGAAAATAAAACGAAAAGTGGTTGTTGGATAATTTTTTATTCAGTTCTATGATGCGATCAATATTTAATATAAAAATCTTCTAGCTGTATATATATTATAAATATAATCGTCAAAAAGAGTAAGAGCTATTCCAGAAATAGTATCGGACTTTAGTGCAAGATAAAATCCTATTATAATTTAAAGGGTAGTTGGTAGTGTGGGTGGTAGAAAGCTATCATTTGAAGAGAAACTAACTCTTCTTAAGTAGGACCAAGTATTATTTATATTGTCTTTAATGGAAGAAAGGAGGATGTAACATTACTTAGATTACAGTTAAAAGTACCAATTAAATAGTACGTTTACATCCTACAATATTGTCCAATTCGACAATCTTGAATTGATTGAAAACGAATATAACAACATCAAGTATCCAGGTACCCAAAGGGGCTCCTACTTTTGATGTAATAACTTATTTTTAAGTAAATTTACTAGTGCATAAAAGCATTAACGTACAAAGTGGTACTCTGGATTTTCTGCACATATTTTTCAACAACAAATATAATTTTTAAATTCTTAAAGCATTTAATGTAACATGTATGGGCGGTTTTAATATTTTGTGCCAAGGCTTGGATGGATCATCTTTAGGGCATAGGTGGCGCGGATTATTATACTAATACAAGAATTAACGACGGCTAGAAAATCACTTAATTGGTGGAGAGCTATAAAAAAACGGGTTGATCTGATCTGTTACGCAGGTTGGGTAGATGTTGGACAATACCTGAAATTTTATCAAGTATCTAGCAGCGTATGACTTGAAATATCGCGTACGCTTATGGTATATACGAAAATAGATGGTAAAAAAAAGCGCAAGTGAACCAAGAAAGTATGTCAATGTCGATTAACATAATAAGAAAGCGGGCGGGGTTATCCGTTGTCTTGAACCATTCACGCATGCAATACTATACTCATTTGAAGTCTGTCTACGATTGATAAGTAGCAATTCTTTGCATACAAAACCGAATATATTTAAATTAAGTTCGGGTCTAAATTGATTTCGGGTGCATTTTGATTTACTTTAATTAATCATAAACATACAATGAAAAAAAACAAAAAGAAATAGCGGATAGCTTGAGCAGTTCTATTGTTTTTTAATTCCATTCTCACTCGTTAACAGTAGCAGGTCCAGTGCTAGAGTCGGTTCCTTGCCTGGAGCGACAACTTTAACAAGCGGCAAATGGGCTGTAAAATTATCTTATTAACTTTAGTTTACGAAGAAAATGAACTAGCCGAGTTCATTTGAATGCTTTTGCTGCATTGTAAATTAAAATTGTTTATTGGAACTTTAGTTCTTTACGCCAGGTTATGTTTGAGCGACCAGGGGTCGCGACGCAAAAGATCTGACCGTTACGCGTTACGTTACGCTACGTTATGTTACATTGCTTCGTTATGTGCCTTGCTTTTGCGTGCTTGTGCCTCCTTAGTCTCTCTCTCGTTCACGAAGCAGCGATTCATAATAATAAATATGCTCCTACCCGGATTCGAACCCGGGCCGCCTGCGTGCAATGCGAGCATTCTAACCACTGAACCACCGATGCTATATTGAAATTCTATGCAAAGCTGGTATTCGCAGTGCTAGTGATCTACTTGAATTTGTTCGGATAAATTTTTACTATTATTTCCATAATTTTTTTTGCGCGATTAAGGGGTCTAGCTACTTTTCGAAATACAGGGTGTTGAAATTTTAAAAACTTGAATGTTTTAATTCGATAACGTTAAAATGGATGGATACATTGATTTGACATTTGGCAGGCTGTCTTTAAATGTAAAAGGGCATATTTTGATAGAAATAGTAGTTTGTGCAACTAGTGTGGATATGATGGCCATATCGCACGAGGACGAAGATGGAGCACGACGCCGTAGGCGGAGTGCTCAATCGTTCAAGTGCGATATGGACAATCCACACGAGTCGAGCAGCATATTTTTTCTACGACCCACTTAGGAAAAAATCTAGAAAATAAAAATATGCATTTTTCGAAAAAAGTTTTCAGACAAAACTATACTAAAATTTTTCGTAGATTTCAAAAATGTATTAATATACAGGGTGTTCTATTCAAAATAACAAAGTTGCAGTCAACTTCCGGTAGAACCGGAAGTCTGTCATCTTTGAAAATATTTTAGTTAAAAAGATCGTATCCGAAAACCAATACGTAGTAATTTTCATGATTTTACTATACAGAGTAAGTTTTAAATAATATAATAGTATAGACATTTTTTATTGACACAAAAATGCTGGTCGAATGTAATGTCACAGGATTTATTGTGCTTGTTATGTAGATGATTATCTTACATGTATTTATTTTCCACCGTCTCTGTTTCTCTCGCAACAATCCAATTTTCTCTAAACTCTTAGTCATAAATCCATGTCCAGCTATAATTTTTACAAAAAAATCCTTACATGTAAACAGTTTCAGGCATATTGTTATAAATAGCTTCATACTCATAGGATCGCTGCCTGATAAGCTGGCTATTAAATATCCTACCATTATTTTTCATCAACTCCTAAGCATATTTTTGTCTCCAGCGTTGACAAATTTATGAACATATGGCTCTTACGTGACTGCTTTGATAGTTAGGTACTTAATAATAACTAGCCAAGTTCAGGCTTCAAAAAGAAATGATATTTTGAGTTGTTTTAAATAAATATCAGAACAAACCATTGAACTTTACACCCATTTAAGTGGATCTCACTAAAATCATCAGTTTACGTTGTACTGTATATATCTTCAAATTATATTTCCAGTTAGAGCATAAAGAGTTTCCAATTTAAAAATAATAACGATTTTATAAGAAGTTCTACTCAATCTGTCCGTGATCCCATAGAAATGAAAGAAGGCCATTTGTCAAGGATTTCTCGACCAAATCTTTGATCGGATTTTCACCATTTATATCCGTAAAATATATCTCTATTCGTTTCTGTCTTCTATAGCACCTAAATCATATCATTCCACACATTTCTTTTTGAAAAATTATGAGATCTGCAAATTATCTGTTGGATTTTAAAGTTTAGTTTTAAATTAGAGCTGTAGCTATTGCCAGTCAAGTTGAAGTGGCAAACTTCACAGGTATCCCGAATTTCCTAATATTTCACAAAGTACTGTGTCTAAAATTCATGCACAATTCAGAGAACTTGGACATGTCAAACCATTGAAAAGAGAACCACACTTCGTTGAAGATGATGTGAAAGTGGATATTCTGTTGAGTGTCGAGGAGAATCCAACTTCAAGTACACGTCAAATTGCCCGTGAAGATGTCTTCATAAAAAAACTGCATCCCTACAAATTAACTTTTGTTCAGGAGTTGACAGAAGTCGATCCAGATCGTAGAATGGATTTCTGCGAATGATTGATGAATAAGCTGAAGAGAAATGAGATAGCTCTTGGTACCATTCTTTTTTCTGACGAATCAACATTCACATTGAATGGAGAGGTAAACCGACAGAACTGTAGATATTTGTCAGCAGAGAATCCCAATTGGATGCGTGAGTACCCTCAAAAGGTGAACGTTTGGCCGGTATCATAGGCGACCATATTATTGGTCCTATATTTATAGATGGAAATTTGATAGCTGAAAAATATTTAAATATGCTTGGAAATGAAGTTATTCCTGCGTTGGAAAACTTATATCCCAACGCAATAGATCCTAGCTTACCGAATGAAAATGTTTGGTTCCAGCAAGACGGGGCAACACCCCATTATGCTTTAATGGTAAGATTTTATTTAGATGAAATCTTCACCAATAAATGGATTGTACGAAGAGGTACTATTGAGCATCCAGCTAGATCGCCAGACCTTACGCCATTAGATTTTTTTCTGTGGGGTTATCTCAAGAACATGCAGTATATGCAACACAACCAACTAGCATTGTAGACCTCAAAGACACGATAACTACAGAAATACGGAATATTTCACCCCAAACTTCAAACATAGTTAAGGAGGAGTTCTATAGGAGACTGTGCTATTGCCAACAATTAGGTGGAGAACATTTTGAGAATTGACTATACATTATTTAGTTTGTTGGAATCGGTTCATTAAGAGGATTTCAAAAATATGCAAATATACTGGGTGTTTCATTAAAAAAAAACACCGACTATGGCATACTTGCGTGAATCACCCTGTACATTTACATTTATGTTTCCATAGCGCACAACTCAATTCAAAAGTTGACGTGTCTCGGCATTCTTTATAATTTTCTAAAATAATGACATAAAGAATTTTATTCCATAAGTGGTTTCCACACTGTATATCCAATGGATTTGAATGTTTCTTTTTCCTTAGATTTTCCTCCAATCGTACGGCATATCCACTAGAAAAGTCTACTTTTTGAATAAATAGTTATTTTCATCAAAATTCTTTTTTTTAATTTGAATAGAACATTCGTATGGATTTCAAAACTGCATTTAAACAAATAATGAAAAAAGAAAAAGAAATTAGCAAGTTGTAAAAGTAATTTTAATCTCCCATGCAGATAGCGAAATTGGATTTCGTCAATTTAGCCACTGAGGCTGCTCCGGAAGCATTCTGTTTAATTTTGCCTGGAAATGAATGGCTGCAAAACTGTATTTCATCCTAAGTTCGGTTTGTTGGATGGAAAAAGTAGATATTGCGATTCGAATTACAAAAAGTGCATAGAAACGAGGTTAAAGGGGAATTCGAGGTAAATAATGAAAAACCGAAGAAAACATAGAGGCCATACATGTAAACAATAAAAAAAGCGCAGGATTTTCTTTTATTAACTACCGGAAATTGCCATATACAGTATCTCTAAAATAAAGTTGAATGAAAAGTTGAGTGATTATTTCAAGGGATCTTACCGTATAATTTATAGAACATAGAAAAAATGCAGTTACAAACAGAACCACAATTTAACTTAAACGTTTTCAATTTTTTTCATTTTAAACATAAAATTACGTATAGTGGGTTCTTTAACTACATAATCTAATGTAGTATGCTCCAAATATAGTAAAACCGCTCGCAATAATTGAGGTATAAAATTAGCATAGAGTTTTGGCTCTACTACACAAGATGTTGCCTAAATTAGGGCTTTGTCTATTGTCGACGCAAAGGTGTGGTTAATTGTTGATTAAAATAAGGAAATTGAAGGATGTATCGTACAGGATGGCTTTAAATATTTAGGTCTCTGAATTTTTCTGTTTTGAAAAGTGGATTTACGAAAATTTCATGACTCCATTTGGAGGAGAAAAAATAATTTTATACAAAAACAGACTGTGGCAGTATCTGTATCTGTAGAGTAGGGAGGGTGAGTGTGTAGGCTCACAGCTCTTAGACCACGTGACCCATTGTACATCTTTCCGAGGAGTTGTCCTCCTAGGTTATTGTCCATCCTGTCCTTCTCAGGAAGGTGGACAGGTCACTAGGAGACATCTCCTTTATATCGGCAGGTGTAGGCCAAGACTCACCGAACACACACTCTCTTATTGACGATAACTCCGGACACTCGCATGAGACATGCCTGACAGTTTCATCTTCCTGTTCACACATCCTGCATAGAGGTGTGTCCACTAGCCCCATAGTGTGGAGGTGTTTCCTTAGTTGACAGTTACCAGTCAGAAATCCTACTGTTAAAGATAGTTTTTTCCTGGTCATCGCCAAATATTTCTTCGGCGCCAGCTTCCCAGGGTCGCCCAGGGTGATCCTGGCAAGACTACATCCTTTGATTCCATCCCATGTCTTAAGGGATTGAGCATGGGTGTAACGTTTGGCTAGATCCGCAATTGTCGAAGTCGTTAGGCCGTAGGTGTCACTGGGTCCTAGAATTTTTAGTCTAGCGGCTTCCCTGGTTAAAGAATCAGCAATGCGATTTCCTTCACTCCTGTCGTGCCCTTCAACCCACCCCAGGATAATATTGTTATCTGCCGAGGCGTCAGCTAAATCTTGGTGGCACTCTAGTACTAGCCTCGATATAACACGTTGTCTGTTCAAGGCTAATAGGGCTTGTCTACTATCAGAGCGGATTATTATGTTTTTGCCAGAAATTCCTTTTCTGGTTAGTTCTTTTGTGGCAATTGAGATACCAGCCAGTTCTGTTCGAACCAAGTGAGCGCTTCCTGCCATAGGCTTAACCTCAATTGGCCCACTCCTACTTCGGTGTTTACACCAGCCGTGCGCAATTGTACCATGGCCATTAACGCAACCTCCTTGACGTGCAGGTCCAGAGGGGTCAGACCAGTAATTAGTTCCATTGCTGCGGTTGGTGTTGTTCTCTTGGCTCCTGTGATGTTTAAACAAGCTATTCGCTGTATTTGATATAATTTTTGGATGGCCGTTGCTTGTAGAACCTTTGGTCCACATGCAATTGCTCCATACGTTAACATGGGTCTTATTATTGCAGTGTAGATCCAGGTGACCACACGGGGTGACAGACCCCATGTGCGTCCCACTGTTCTCCGGCACTGCTCATAAGCCACATATGCTCTTTTCTCTCTGCTGTGTAGATGAGAGTTCCATGTTAGTTTCCTGTCGAGGGTATTTCACCTCTTCCGAAATCTGTGGCAGTCAATTCCTCGTACCAAAAACCCCTCTAGACGAATTTGGAGCATTTTTTATGTCGAAAAAAGAATTTTTTCGTAAATTTTGAAGCAAGTAGGTATGGAAATATTTCATGTGAACTGCTACCTGCTAACTTCCTTATTGCTTGGAATTAGGGACTCAAAATACAATGGTATAAGTAAAATTTCTCGCCGAATATATTGTTCGAATTAGCCGAGTTATGAGCATCTTTTCTTTTGAAGTTTCTGATGGATGAGGAATGCTTAGAAAATCTATGCTGTACTCGGGACAGGCTTTGTTTCTTTCTGGCCCAATTAAGTGGGTGAGTGAAGAAGGTTTTTATGTCTAAGGAATCCACTGACACCTTTAATATTTACACACTATATAATAAACCTCAGTTACTGTATACCATTTTGCAGCTTTTCATTTTTCTCTCGTAAATCAGTTGGGAACTACGACATAAATAACCATTTCCAACATCATCCAGTTTGCATGGTGAAAATTTAGCTCTGTAGACATCAAAGGTCAGCGTTGAAGTCTATATAACGAGTTTGCCGAACCGAAACATGGAGTTCGCTGTATAAAATTGAATTTAAACCCTGCAAAACTATGCCTTAGTCGGATATTGAGATTTATATTCTCGTGATGAGACACTACTTTCATGGCGGTGTTTTGGGGCGGTATTTTTTTAGAGAAAACTTTGTTAAAATTAACATTCATTAAAATAGATGCTTGATGCTGAATGTTTCATTGTACATTCTGGTATTTGAATCTTCTTACTTTTATATACAAACAAATTGCCAAAATAAATACCACAGGTAATAAAATTCACATCCTTACGGATAGTAGGCAAGCACTACTAGCCCTGAATAGACCACGTATCACATCAGGCCTAGTACTGGAGTGTCACCTCCCAAGTTACACATTTCATTTACCAAGCAAATAATGCTAGATCGAAGCATATAATTCAGAAAAAATGATAAAGTTTAGCATATTTTGAGCATTATTTTATAGTATAATTTCAGCCTTCTTTAAAAGACGTCTTATCTTGTTTAACACTAAATATTGCAACCAAGTAGCAATGATTGCTAGTAAGTCATGGAAAGAATTATTTTATAGAATAATTTCAGCCTTCTTTAAAAGACGTCTTATCTTGTTTAAGACTAAATATTGCAACCAAGTAGCAATGAAAAAGTAGCCAAGAAATAGAGATAATGACTTTAAAAAAATGCCAAAAAAATGAATAGCCAAATTGGAATTTAGTGTGGTCATAAAATGCCTTTAAGTGCTTCAATTAGTGCCATTTATAAGCAATACTATAAAGTTTTGTATTGGAATTTAGGTTTTCCGTATTCGGCGAGTAGAGGCTAACACTAGCCAGCATGAGGGAGCTTACTTTCGGCGACGATATCGCCTACTTCAAACAAGTAGCATGGATGACGAGCTAGAAGAAAGTCTGAACCTCTGAAGAATGCACAATGGGCCAATTGTGGCCTGAGTGCTGTGGGAAGACCCACCCTTCAAATTCTTACAGATACAGAGAGATCCAAACAAAAACTTGACAGATATCATCGTGAAAGACTACAATCTTGAGTGCTCTTAGCTGTGCTCAATTGGAGTATCCTAAGAGCTTCAAAAAGGACTCAATTCACCTTTAAATTGTTTTTCAGTGCGCTTGATTATTATTTTTTATTTCACTTCATTAATTACCTGTGCCGAGTCCGAGGAAAAAAACCCGATTTTTTTTTCAAAACATCACGATTTCTATTCGCAGCTGAAAGTATGATTTATATTGGATGTAAAGCGATTAACGATGGGAATGTTTTTTTTCCAGAAAAATTTGTTTCTGGGATATATACGTACGCTTAAAAAAAAGGGGGAACATGTTTATGGAAGTCCGTTTTATGTTTTCACAGGATATTACGAGCTCAATGTGTCTGTTGTAGTGTGAAAAATGATTTGATAATTTTCAAACGGTTATGAAAAAATAATCATAGGAAAAGCTTTGATTTTTCGTGTGTATCTTCCAATGTTTTTTTGGTGCAAAATAGTGTAAACATATCCTAACAGTGGAGAAACTTATTTGACCCATTTGAAAAGCTGGCATTTTTTATAATAGAATCCAAAGAGTCCTTAGCAGATAGTACATTCCAAAATTTTCCAAATACAACCGCCGTTTTCGGCCATTGATTTGTCTTTTTCCCAGTCTAGCGATTGATCTTGAGCTGTATCTGTATCTGTAAAGTAGGGAGGGTGAGTGTAGGACTCACAGCACTTAGGCCACATGTGACCCATTGTACATCCTCCCGAGGAGTTGTCCTCCTAAGCCATCGAGACATCTCCTTTATATTGGCAGGTGTAGGCCAAGACTCACCGAACACACACTCTCTTATTGACGATAGCTCCGGACACTCGCATGAGGCAGTTTCATCTTCCTGCATAGAGGTGTGTCCACTATCCACATAGTATGGAGGTGTTTCCTTAGTTGACAGTGGCCAGTCAGAAATCCTACCGCCTGTTATTCGCCTCGCTTCGCTCGTCTCATAATTTCAGACTCGTCCGATAAAGAATCACTTCACTGCCTTGGTACACAAATAACTATTAAGTATGAACAAATCTCCAACTAGATAAATGTTGTATATTGAGCTACTTTATTGCATAGCTTCTTTTCCTTTATAATATTTTATATGAGCAGCTTTGTTTTGATCTTTTTCATTTTAGTTATTCCTCAAAGGCATAAAAATATTTCCGTTTATTTTCTTTAAAATTAATAGTGGGTCGTAAAACCAGAAAACATCCTTTACTTCTATAACAAAGGGATTTTTTTAATAATAGCAATTTTATTACGTCAAAAATATTGTTGAGCGTCTGAAATAAAAAAATAATCCTAGTTTCCTCGCTCGACATATTTTTGTATCTGTTTGTAAATTGTATCCAGTTTTCTTGCCGAATAGTGAGACTCGGCAACACTGAGTATAATCCCAATGCAGGAAATCAATAACTCTACTGCAATGCTAGTTTAATACCAGCACGAACAGATGGCGGCAGAAGTGGAGTCGAAAAGTTCACTGTACTCATTCAGAGTAAAACCTGTAAACCAAAATTCACCGTTTCGGTAGAGCATTTGTTGGAGTGTCTTACAGAGGGCGCAACTTGTAGCGTTTGTGTGAGTGTAGAGCTGGAGCTCAAACTGTTAGATATAAAAGATAATATTTTTTTTCTACAATCACATTGAAAAGTAGGCTTTTCACTTGCCAGATATAAAAGTTTGAAACATATTCGATTTGACAAATTTAAACTGAGAGATTTTAAAAGTTTTTATGAATTCTACTTTATATATTTGTTTTTAGAAAAAATATTGTATGTATTACGAGCAAAAACGTGACATTATTGCTTTTGAATAATTACCATTAGTCTCAAGCAATAATGTCTTCATACATAAATAACTATTTAATATGAAACATTGATGCATTAATTAATTTTATCTACGGTACGGGGATAACTGCAGAAGTCAAGTTGAAGTGGCAAACTTATTGCCTAATATTTCACAAAATACTGTGTCTAAAATTCATGCACAATTCAGAGAACTTGGACATGTCAAACCATTGAAAAGAAAACCACACTCCGTTGAAGATGATGTGAAAGTGGATATTTTGTTAAGGGTTGAAGAGAATCCAACTTCAAGTACACGTCAAACTGCCCGTGAAAATAATGTTAGTCATACAACTGTTCTAAGAAGTCTTCATAAAGAAAAACTTCACCTCTACAAATTAACTTTTGTGCAGGATTTAACAGAAGACGATCCAGATCGTAGAATGGATTACTGCGAAAGATTGATGAATAAGCTGAACAGAAATGAGATAGCTCTTGGTACCATTCTTTTTTCTGACGAATCAACATTCACATTGAATGGAGAGGTGAACCGACAGAACTGTAGATATTGGTCAGCAGAGAATCCTAATTGGATGCGTGAGACACAAACTCAGTACCCTCAAAAGGTGAACGTTTGGGCCGGTTTCATAGGCGACCATATTGTTGATCCTATATTTATAGATGGAAATTTGACAGCTGAAAAATATCTAAATATGCTTGGAAATGAAGTTATTCCTGCGTTGGCAAACTTATATCCCAACGCAATAGATCCTAGCTTACCGAATGAAAATGTTTGGTTCCAGCAAGACGGGGCAACACCCCATTATGCTTTAATGGTAAGATTTTATTTAGATGAAATCTTCCCCAATAAATGGATTGGACGAAGAGGTACTATTGAGTGGCCAGCTAGATCGCTAGACCTCACGCGGTTAGATTTTTTTCTGTGGGGTTATCTCAAGAACAAAATATATGCAACACAACCAATTAGCATTGTAGACCTCAAAGACAGGATAACTACAGAAATACGGAATATTTCACCTCAAACTTTAAACAAAGTTAAGGAGAACTGTGCTATTGCCAACAACTAGGTGGAGAACATTTTGAGCATTTATTTTAATGTGTTAAAATCAAATACATCAGGTATTGTATGTATGTGTTTAATAACTGTAAAAATAAAAATTTCACCCTGTATAATTCATAATTGACTATACATTATTTAAATGTTGGAGTCGGGTTCATTAAGAGGATTTAAAAAATATGCAAATATACAGGGTGTTTCATTAAAAAAACAACACCGACTATGGCATACTTGCGTGAATCACCCTGTACATTTACATTTATGTTTACATAACGCACAACTCAACTCAAAAGTTAACGTGTCTCGGCATTTTTCATAATTTTCTAAAATAATGACATAAAGAATTTTATTCCATAAGTGGTTTCCACACTGTATATATACAGGGTGGATAGTGCTCATTGAAATTCTATGTATACATAATATTTTCAGGACCTAAATATCTAATTAAGGTTGTTCACTTTCGACCCACTGACCGGGTTCAATATTCAGTCAAACATTTCTCAAAATCGATTTACATTGTCGACGAACCCCAGCCGCCAGCCATTTAGTTAGAGTATAGAGTGCTTTCTCTCTCATCGACGAGTAGGGTTCTTAATCGTAGAAGGTATAATAATTATTATCAAAAATATGAATTTATTTAACAATGTTATATCTAGATTTCTAAAGCACCTGTACCGTATAGTTCAATGTTCTGGAATATCACTATCTTACTTTCTTTTTAAATTTAGCAAGTATTATAAATTAATTTCACCGATTAATCTTATAATTAAGAACTTGACACCCCATAAAAGCTTTTTTCTACAAAAGAATCAAGCATAACATTCTGATTGCATTGGGAGAAGGTTTTTTGACAGTTAGGGTAATACATATAAATCAAAATAGTGTAAAATTAGTACCCTGGTAATTGACAACATATTTGTTTGCAGCCACGCCCAGAGCGAGAGCTGGTGCTGGCGCCTTATCTGACCTCACGATTGTCGAACACCCTAACACGGATCGAACAGGTTAGTATAATAATCTCTATCTTTTGGAAATCATTCCCAAGTCATCAAATAATATCAAGAACTTGATACTGCATGTAGTTTTCCGAAAGTATCTTTCATTGTCTTTGCCCAACTACATATTACCAATGAGGTCGGAGGGCTTCCTCTCTTAGCTAGTTCATTTGCACAAGGACACCTCCATACTAAGAGTCTACTGAATAAGTTAGACAAGGAACTCTCGTCCAGGCTGTTGAAACTAGGTAAGAGAAATTTGAAGACAGTAACCGACTTGGTGACTGGACACTGCACCCTGAGGAAGCATCTGCACAGGATGGGCAAAGTTAGTGAACCTATGTGCAGAAAATGTGAACTTCTGTGAGAACTTACAAGGATTCAGACGGAAGTACTTTTGAGTGGAAATAACACGAACCATCACAACTACTGAAGATTCCTCCAGATAAACTGGTGCTCTAAATAGAAAACATGAAGCTTCTGGAACGGAATTAGGTAGAAAACATAGGTAATGGTACGAAGATTCAGTTCAAGTGCCTGAGCTTCAATTTCCCATTTCCCATTTTACAAAAATATCCATGAATACACCACAAGAAGATATCTGAAAAGGTTGTCGTTCGTCTTCAATGGGCTGGTTCTACTCCAACTACGCTGAAATTGTTCTAGGGTTCTAGGCCCACATTAAATTTATATATTTCAGAATTTTCATTTTTAATATGATGTTTAGGCCAATTTTCTGACTACTGACTCATTTATTCCCTTATGAAGAATATAAAAATGTGCGTAACCCATTCTGCGAAATAACAATCACAAAATTTGTATGCCCGCCGTATCCATAGAGACGTCAAAATTTGCGCCGTCGCTTATCCTTACGACGCCATTCACACGGGGATTTTCTAGTCTTAGACGGAATTCGGGACAATTGGTACGGTTTTTTTTTGCAACGAAATTCATTCAAAATAATAATTGTAAAAGAACTAACGGTAGTGCGTTGTTTTATTGAAAGTGAATCTTGTTTATTTTTGAAGTAAAGTTTGGAATTTGTTTTTCAATGAATAAATAAAACTGAAATGTGAACAGAAATAGTGTCGTTTTGACTAGCAACAGGTTGTTTTCATGTCAATTACTTTGAAATTTTTCTACTAAAAGAGACAACAAACGTTTTAACAAAAGTAACATTTCCTGCTTCGAAAAAGTTACAATTTTATCAAAATTTCTCTCCCCTATCCACTTCCACCCCTCTCCGACTGCATACATTTAAGAATTATTACGTCATTTGGCTGTTTTTTTATCAAATTTTCCTGGCCTATTATATACAGGGTGCTTCATTGGGAAAGGGCCTAACTTAAATTATGGATGGCGATCACTCTAGTGCTACCAAAAACCAATATTTAATGTTTTTTTTGCACTTAACAACCGAGATACAGGGTGTTTTATAAATGTATCCTATTTCTTTCGAAACTTATAACTTCCGAGTTACCCTGTATATTATTTTGAAATTTGGTACACGTAATAACCATCACCTAGAAAGCATCTCCAAAAAGATAATGCAGGTCCGGCTTATCAAAAAATTTCAAAACTCGTTTTTCCCAAAAAAAACACCCTGTGTATAGATTTTTTTTTAAATTGCTCTTTATAATTGAAAAGAGTATGAAAAATCGAATCTACTATTTCATTTTTATTTTTCCGCAGACAATTTTACTACCAAAAATTTACCGTCAAATAATAATTTTGCGGGTTAACAATTTTATCGGAGAGAAGCATCCTAGAAATTAAATTGAGTTTGTAGGTTTACGAGTACAGACCACTAAAAAATGTGATTACAGGGCCGTACTTGGAAATAGGAAAGAGTAAAATACGAGAAATAAATTTATACTGCAATAGGTTAGACTTGCTTCGTTTGGACAATGTTGTTAGAATTTCTTGTTTTCTTTTCAGTTCAATTAATAAAATTAATAAAAATCTCCCTTTTTTGAAGTATAAATTTATTTCTCTTATTTTACTCTAGTTATTCTAAATGTAGAAGTGCACAGCTTCCAGAGAGGACCTTATAGACCCACTCACCACAAACCTAACCTAACCTAACCTACACATTCTTATACAGGGTGTTCGAAATACTCGAAACATTGTTAACCCCCCAAAACGTGCATAAATTATGACTGACGATAAATTTTTGGTAGTAAAATTGTCTGTGGCAAAATGAAAAGAGAATAGAAGACTCGATTTTTTATACTATTTCCAATTATAAACAGCAATTTAAAAAAAATCTATATACAGGGTGTTATTTTCAGGAAAGACGGGTTTTGAAATTTTTTGTTAACCCTGGAGTGGACGCGTCGGGTCCCTCCGGCCCAAGGAGACTTTAATATTGTTGATGCTTTTGCCATAGAGGACATTGAGGTCTGTGCGCCTCAATACCTTCAAGTTAGATTAGAATGTACGCTAATTAGTGGTTTCAGCGCTGTGAAGTGAATAGTATAAGTTCTAGGAGTGATATCGGTCTATTGGACCCAACGCGTCTGTTTTATTGTTGTGCACCAAAGTTATTCATATTATAAAATAGCTACACACAGGTACTAAAACTATTTTTTTCTTTAGAATAATATATCCTTACATTAGAGAGAAAGTGAGTTGATTCCTACCAAGAGAAATTAGACAATCTGCAGAGACTATTTACTTTACGCGATACAAGTGCCGTATTTGTCAAAACTTCATTTGTTTAGGTTTAGAGCATACTGTATGTGTGTGCCAAGTTTGTGCAATGACATTTGCGGAATAACATTTCTACAGGGTGTTCAGTGCAACCAACCAACTCATGTGAATTGCAGAATTCGCTTCGCTCATTCTGCAAACCTTCACATGCGTGCCTTAAAAATGTACTTTTAACACTTATATCATAAATAACTATTATATAAAACAACATGTATTTCTAAGGAATAATTTAATTTCTCGGTATAAATTTAATTTGCATTTCACATGCAGGCCTTAAAACGATATCTGCTCTATGACGCATCTCATCAGGTTTGGTAACGGCTATCATTTTGAAATTGTTCATTATCCCACACAGTGCAGCTTTTAACTCTAATATCGCATATTTTTGACCTGAAAATAAACAGCTTATTGATTGAACATTCACTTGTTTCTATAAATGTACTACTACTACACAAAAAAGTAATTTTCAAAATTCAATCACACTAAGTGGTCTTTTAAAAGTATTCTTCTAACATTTCAGTTCAATATTAACAGTTTGTGGTATAGTATAACTAATGTTAATGTGATGACCTTGAATTGTATTACAAATTTTATGCAGGTTAATTTTAATCCACTATATTAATTTGGCGGCCATTTGGCGGCTTTTTCCTTCAAAGGGAATAAAAATATGGGTCATCACATTAACAATAGATACACTATATTTGCTATGCGTTAATAAATAAATAAGAAATTATTAAATCAAGCAATTTTATTTTGTTAAATCTACATTATATTTAAACTTAAAGTTGTGACGCGTTTCGCTAACACAGTAGCTTTTTCAAACAAACTTTTAGCGAAACGCGTCACAACTTTAAGTTTAAATATAATGTAGATTTTACAAAATAAAATTGTTTGATTTCATAACTTACTATGGATCTACATCAAGTAAAAGCCTCATCTATTCAAATAAATAAGAATTTAGAGGATTTAAAATGAGACTGTTAAAAGACAAAGCGCTAAGTGCAACTAACATGAGGAAAAAGTGACATCTACATTAAAATTAAGCAGTTCTTTTACCAAATAACCATTTATTCTTCACAGTAAAACTATAGTTAGGGAGGCGAGGTCGCTAAGTGGCGACATTCTCGAGCGCCGTCGAGACCAATCAAAATCGAAAGATAAAAAACAGTTACTTGGGCATACTCGAGCGAGTCAGATATTCACACTACGTATGCCCCAAGTGCCTCTGATAACAACGGTATACTAATCTGCCGGTTTGCGTGGTGGGGGTAGGCATATAAAGTAGTCAAAAATCCGGAAAAAAAATTCACTCGTGCGCGTCAGATTTTCGGAAGGGGTGTTAAGTGGGCCCCAAGGATGCTCCCTTTAAAAAAACTGACGATTTCGGCGTGACGATAAGTTACGACACATTTTTGAAAATGCAAAAAAAAAAGTTCTTTTGAAATACTCGAGCGCGTCAGATTTTCACAGGGGAGGTTTATCTCGGTATCGTGAAAGCATATTTTCTTAATCTGACAAAAATGTTGGTGGGTTCTCTTAATCTGACCGAAAATAGCTATTTGTGTATTAAGAGCGGAAAGTGATACTTTGTCGCTTGAGGCAGAGAGTTGCCGGCAATCTGCCGAAAGCGGCAACGCACTTTCTGCTCGAATTGCACACAAGATTTTTTCTACGATCACCTTATTTTTAAAACAATAATTAAAAAAAACATGAAAAGTACACTTTATTAGAATGTGATGTTGAAAACATGTAACAATTATTGTTTTTCGTATTTACCTCTGGATTTAGTTGGCAGAAGATTAAGAGTAATATTTTTAGCAAAATCTGCTATATCTGGAGGTGTGCTTGAAAATTCACTGTCACTATCCATTTTTCAAATAGCTATTTATAAACAGACAACTTTTTTATGAACTAAAAATGAAATAATGACGTTTCATTAATTCCATAGTCTACTATTTTCACAAAATAGTAGGTAGGTACTTAAATATGCAATCACTGTTGCATCTAGGTGTGTAATGCATTGCCTACCTTCTGACTGTTATATTTCTACTACGTAAACTTGTCCGTATAAATCAATACTATGAAAATAGGAATCTGCAAAAACGATCAAGAAAATTGTCAATCTTAACAACGTTATATTTGTAATAAGTTGTAAATATTAATTTTTATCTTGAACTAAGAAATAAATCCTTCACTGTAGTATTGAATCAAAATAATATCAATGTATGAGGTTAAAATTATTTTATGATTTCAATAAAATATGCACCTCCATCTATTTGTTGGTAGCGTAACCTGCAGCGTTGTAAATCCAGTAACTTGTATAAATTGTAGATGTCAGTCAAATTATATAGGAATATTTATTAATTTCGTTCGAAATATCTTCAAATATTAATATTTCAACTAAAATATTCGGACTGCTCTACATTTTGTTTTAATATATCTATTATTTACTACCTTTCTTTAGTTTATTGTAAATGAAAACAGGCGAGCGGAAAAGTACGCTCTAGCTAGAGCGTAAATAATGTCAATTATGACAGATCGCGGAAAACATCAACTTTGCGGTTAGATTTGAGTGTGCAAAAGTCTACTTTGGGTAGTGATCGTAGGAAAAGATCTGTATTACATGTTCATGGCACATTCCTCTTTTTTGCTCCAATTCTTCACTTCGTTTTGCTTACTGTACGTCCAAAAAATAATTTAAGGATTAACAGGTTATTGAATAATATGAATAAATTAAACTGTACATGTTAATAATACTTTTGTATACAGTACGCGTAACTTTTTCCGAGTCCACGAAAATTGTCGAGAAGCTTCAGGAAAAAACAATTTGAGATAATATAATAAAAGTTACATAATTTAATCATCGTTGTTCCATATCAATTTTTTAAACACCCTCCGTTTTCGAGATATACTCAAAAAGTTTGAGTTTGGGAGTTTGAGTTTTCATGATGCTTCAAGTCCAAAAGTTTCAACTTTGGACAAAAATGTAAATAGACCTTTTTTGTGTAAAATAAAATTACCTTTAATTTTTATTTGAACTTTTTTTTGTAAAATGTATCGTTCGCGACTTATAAGCCGCTGCGTGTTTTTCGGAAGACGAAATGGCTTCTCCACACTTCCGGTAATACGGAAACCGGCAGATTTTGTATTTTCAGTAAATTTTAGATTACCTACTTATATTCTTCAGAATAAAAAAATAAAAAATCGCGCTTTAACTCGGCGTCGTCAAGGACTTATCGTCAGATTAGTTAAATTTAGTCTTAAAACACTAAGATCAACCCCCAATATCTTAATCTGACGCACTCGAGTATTTCAGACTATCGATTTTTTTTACTAATCTGATCGTCTATCCTAGGCGCGCGTCACTAGATATAGAGTACTTTCCAAAGTTGTTCTATTAGGTCAAAGGTATCTCCCATATCTTCAGTAGCCACGCTCGAGTATTCCCGAAAAATCCCCCTATTCGCCTCCCTAACTATCATAACAACGATAATTTGATAATTATACAATTAAATACAAACCTATGCAGTTTCTACTTCCAGCACTGAAGGGTATGTAAGAAAAATGATGTCTTTTAGCAACATTTTCGGGCAAAAATCTATCTGGATCAAATTTTTCTGGGTTTTCCCAAATTTTAGGGTCCCGGTGAAGGTGGTATATTAATATTCTAATGTTGGAACCTTTCGGTATCGTGTATCCGCTTTTTGTTTTTATTTCTTCTCCTGCCACTCGAGAAATGGCAGGAATACTGGGATGTATCCTTAAACATTCTTTAACGCATCTATCTAAAAATTCCATATCGGCAAGTTCTGATAACGTTGGACTATTTGGATTTTCACAAACCGATTGGATACTTTCATAAATTTCTTCCTACAATATAAAAATTAAGAATTTAAGATACATTCCAAAATTGACTCATTTCTTGATAGTATTCGATGGAGATATAGAAAACTGTTCTTTTTGTTGCAAATGTTTGAATGATAAATCGTTTGTAACGATTTTTGTTTTTGATTCAAAATATAGGTACTACTTTATCTTTTTTTTTTCTTATTTTTTGGGAATCAAACCACAATAATGTTTTTTATATTTTTTTATTTCGACGTTTTGGTAGCGTTCCAGCTACCGTTGTCATGATTAACTAGTAATAAAATAATTTTTGGTCGGTAGCTGGAACGCTACCGAAACGTCGAAATAAAAAAATAAAAAACATTATAGTGGTTTGATTCCCAAAAAATAAGAGAAAAAAGAATAAGTAATGCCAGAAGGAACTTACAGAAGATACTATTTTATCCACTAGTGGAATAATGGAAAATACGATCTCAAGTCAATCACAAATTAATAATTCTTGACGTTGAAGCTGCTGTCAAATCTCTTTTTGATGAAATCCGTTTCTAAATGATTGTCAAAACGTTGTGTTGAATTTGTGTTTTAGTTGAGTTTTATCAAAGCAAGATAGTTTAATTAATACAATTATACAATAAACAACTATTACCGAAAAATAATAAATCATTAAGATATGTGACAATATATAATAATATATTTTTTTTTCGTTTAGTGGCAATATCGCAATAATATGTCTACTGTATAACTGATAATACTTATTGCTTGTTGTTTTAATTATTATGGATGATAATCTAATTATGTTGTCTCTGTGATTTACCAATATACAGGATGATAATAAAAATAATAATAGTTTACTTGACAATAATAGGCCTGTCTGCTTTTTATTGAGATGTATGTATGTATGTACATGTATATTTTGGGGTGACATTCACTGAGAACTAAAAGATCTATTATGCCCCCTTACTTCTACTCAGTTTCTGAGTCTCAGGCTTCACTTAGGTGAATGTTCCTAGGATTCTGTAGTGATGTGCAGTTGGAAAGTATGTGGATGGAGGTTTTTTCTTCCATGCCACAAAATCTACATTCTTCTTCCTCCACTATTTTGAGCTCTTTCAGGTGCCCATTCAGGCGACAATGTTCCGTTAGGATCCCTGTTAAAACTCTTAGCGCAGTTCTACTTTGACTTATGCCTACTTTTGATCTCAACAGGTTGTAGTCACCCAGAAGAGTCTTTGATTGTATAAGCTCTACTAGATCTTTTCAATGGTCAGATCTTCTCTTTTTCTCGGCTTTACTTATTTCTTCCAATATTACATTGGGGCTGATTCCGCAAAAGGGTTCAGGCCCCCAGAAAAGTATTTCAGTCCCCCTTTTGGCTAGTTCATCTGCTATTTCATTTCCTTTTATTCCAGTGTGTCCTGGAATCCATAGTAAGGTGACTATGTTGTTCTCGCCTAGTTCATTGAGTTTGTCTAGGCAATCCCACACCATTTTAGAACTCAGTGCTCTAATATCTGCTTTTATTGAGATACTGGATGTTAAAGTGAAAAAATAAAACAGATTACCCATTTTCAACCTACGTTTCTATCTCTTTAGATTGTTTCATTTTGTATCAAACATTATGTGATAACTTATCGACAAAATAATTAAATAAATTTTGTACTAATACTTCACCTGTATTTTTGGCTCATTTGCAAGGAGGAGCAAACAGTGACAAAGACCAACTGCAGTAGTATCGTGGCCCTGAAATATATTTTGAAAAATAAATCTATGGACGACTAAATAAAATTTTAATAACTTTTAATATAAAAAAGTATATAATTTTGAAATAAAAAGTATATTTACACCAAATATAAATCCATTAGTTTCGTCCTTAATTCCTTCATCATCAATATGAGATCCAGTATATTTAGCTTCTAGCATAAGATCTAGCAAAATTTTTTGTTTTTTGCTACCACTGTCTATATCTTCATTTCCATAAAATTCTTCTCGTTCTCGTATAACCTTTTCAGAAAAATTATGTAATATTCTTAATATCGCATCGTGTTGTTTACTGAAGGAACTTAATTTGTACAGACAAGGAATAAGGAGCCAAGGACGTACTATTCTATAAATAAAATGTTCTCCATAATCGTGGACAGCTTTTACATACTCCTCACAATCCAGATCGTCTCGTAGGTCTTTTCCAAAAGATGACTCTGTTGATTGGAATAATTTTTATTGCATAATTTGTTCAAAACTTGCTCTAAATATACAGATCGCGTAAAGTCTATTCGACCCTTAAGATTTACACAATTATAACAAGTAAAATATGAGCGAAACTACTTAAAAGAGAGAGAAGAATAATTGTTCGCAGTCAGTGTTGGGCGTGTTTTCAGTTCCAGCTACCAATCTGATATGAAAACAGCGTTGCCAGTTTCAAATGTTTAGTATCTTCTAAGCAATAATTATCTTATTTTGCATTTAACATTTTTAACATTTAACAATAAATACAGGGAAAACCAAAGTAATGATAGTAAATGAAAAACAGGGGAATAATTACTAGGAATTGAAATGTAATCATAAAACATTAGAAAGAATAACAACCTATAACTACCTAGGAAGTATATGAACAGTAGATGGAAAAATAGACGCAGAACTTAATAACAGAGCAAATAAATCAACAAGATTATATTATTTTAATGACAAGAGATCACAAAATGGTGAAATAAACATAATACCGATATACTAAATAGTATAACACTTACGTAAACAAACATAACAGCTGGTAATACTCGTTTATTACTTACCTTTAAAATTTTCTGCACGACAAAAAAATAAAACACGCCTGCCACACGTGAAGCATTTGCGCAACTGACTCGATGATGTGGGTGCGATAGTTAGTAGACCGAATGAAACAGAAGATGGTCGAGTGTTGCGTTTCATACTTATAGTCTTGGAGAAATGAAGGCATTCCATATTAGAATACTATTCCATATGACTTTCCTCTACATTTGGCAACAGCTGACTGCGCACAATTATTCTTCACTCTCTTCCAAGTAATTTTTCTCGTATTTTCTTGTCACACTTGTGTAAATCGCATGGCTCGAATAGACTTTTCGCAATCTGTATAAAATATTATTCACTCACCTCCAATAGCCATTAAAGTGAAATCAGTTACAGGTTTCACGATATCAATATAAGGTTTTTGACATTCTTTCTTTATATACTCCACAAAATGTACAGTTTCCTTATTGAATATTTCCAAGAAATGTCCCAAAATATTGAAATGGAAAGCTGGTGTTAACAGTTTTCTTCTCCTATGCCACATTTCGTCTTGAAAAATTGTAAACATTGTAGATTATTAAAAGTAAAATACAATAGTCCTGTTTACCTTTACTGGTTAAAATTCCTAATCCAATCCAATCTTGTAGTAAGTTGTAAAATATACTTTTCTCGTTGTGTTTGAAATTGCTTAAAACCAGCTGAAAAAAATGTTTGAGGTCTTTCAATGAAAAGAAGGATAAACTTGTGTGTATGTGTATTGGAATGTGTATTATACAGGATCTCCCAGGAATTCCTATAAAGAATAAAGGCTAAAAATATTAATAGTACCTGTATCTGTAATATTTTGAAGGATGGGTGACCCCACAGCACTTTGGGCCCATTGTGCATCATTCTGAGGTTCAGACTTCCTTCTAGCTCGTCATCCAGCCTACTTGTTTGAAGTAGGCGATAACGTAAGCTCCCTCATGCTCATGCTCCCTCAAACCTAAGTTGAGAGAGTGTCGGACATTCACAAAGAATGTGTTCGACAGTCTCATCTTGCTGTTCACATCCTCTACAAAGTGGAGTGTCAGACAGACCCAGTCTGTAGAGGTGTTTTCGTAGGTGGCAGTGACCGGTCAGAATACCCGTGGCTGTCCGAAGGCTTTGTCTGTTCATAGCCACGTATTTTTTGGCTACTTTCCTGTCCGGATACTGCAACAGCTCCTTGGCAAGCTTGCAACCTTCTGCATCGTCCCATCCACCCTTTAACTTTGCAAGGGAGTGTTCTTTTATTGGGTCAATCATAGCCGACGCCGACAGACCAATGAAAGTGCCAGGTCCCTAGAATTTTTGGGAGGCTGCTTTCCTGGCTAGTGAGTCGGCAATGTGGTTACCTTTCGATTTACTGTGGCCCTTGATCCGGCCTAGAGTGACTTCGTTGTTGCAACAGGCTTCGATCAGGGACAGGTGACAGTCCAGTACTAGGCCTGATGTGATACGTGATCTGTTCAGGGCTAGTAGTGCTTGTCTACTATCTGCAAGGATGTGAATTTTATTACCTGTGTTGTTTTTTTTGGTAATCTACTCAATTCGTCACAAGAGGACTCTTTTTCTTTTATGAGAGGAGTTTAGGTGTGATATTCAGGAATAAAAAAACAATTGCATCATTACATCATTAACAACGAAGAAATTTAAAAAATCTATACTTACTTGAATATCATCTGGATGCATAATATTGACGAGGGCTAAATTATATGAATATTTTTTGTAAATTGGATAATACTTCTTGGCTAAATGTCTATCTCTGTTGAACACGCTTTCTGAAAAGTAAAGCATCTATGTTAATGAAAAAAATGTTGTTTCCTTCCATCCAGGTTTTATTTCTTTTCCCTAAATTCTCTACAATCACATCATTCCATTTGGTCAGCGTCTCGTCTGTTTTAAGATTGATCTTGCTTCATAAATCTCCATAATAGTAGTTTTTCTAATTTTGACATATAAAGTGACAATTTTTAAAACTGATTGACATTATGAAACGTCTTACTTTTTGTAACTAGTTGCATAAAGTAAAATTTTATGCAATTGGTGACGAAAAATGTATTTCAAAATTAGTGACAAAAAGAATTATTCTATTTATTAAACTGTTATAATACAAGTTAAAAACATAAATTATAAATTAATTAATTATTATTAATATTGATAACACAATTATTGCAATTATTCAAATTAATTCCCGCCGACATATTTTTTTCATTGCTCGAACTTGCTGTTATTTGGGAAGCGGCGCACATTGCATTAGATGTTTCACCAAATATTTCTTGCGCTATAAGTTTTTTATTATTCATGGAATTTTCAACATATCCCTCCGCAACAGAGGTAGATTTCCAACCTCCATGCCTCTTTAATTTTAAAATATCTGCGCCACTGTCTGCTAGGAAAGTGGCAGAGCTTCTTCTGAAGCAGTGGCCAGTATATAGAACAGGATTTGAAAGACCAAGAAATTGTGCAATAACTTTTGGCAGACTGCTAGATGTGTTAATTCCCACAGGATTTCTGGTACATTTTCCATTCGCATATTTTACAAAAAATCTGTTGTGTTTAAGAACCTGGGGACGCAACTTAATATATTTTCTTAATATTTCAACAAGATTCGTATTTCCAATGTCTCCAGTGGTAATTGCAAACTGCCGTATAACTTTTGTTTTTGAAGGTGGTATATCAACACGAAAATGGCTTCTTTCGTCTATAAAATTTTCAACTGGAAGAAATGTTAATTCTGCTTTTCTGCATGCTCCTGCCATTCCAATTATCATTGCAACCTTAACCATTTAGTATTCTTCCACTAAAAATTTGGCAAAATCTTCTTTAATAAAAACTTTTGACTTTTTAGCACTGTACCCGTCCGCTTGCCTTTTAATATATGCTACAAAATTTGTATATTTTTTAATATCAATATTCCTTTTCAGATTTAGTTCAGACCTTAACATTGAGTACCTAAAGTGTCCATAATGTGGAAACTTTTAGATCTTTCTTACCCTCAAAATATGCAAGTAAAACTTTCCCATTAACATGTTTAATTTTCTTCTCATCACACCACGTAACAAATTTTTCGTATGCCAAATCATAAACTGCCTTTGACTTTTTGGGAATTACTGATAATAGAGCATTACCTGCTGCCTCTTCAATATCGCTTGGTAGCTCTTCAGAACTTGAATCACTCATTTTTTAAAAATGAAACTAAAAATATATCAATCTTGCTAAAAACCCTCCGTCTAGACTTTTTTACAAAATGTCAAACTGACAACTAACATGAAGTAACAACAACAAACTAAATTTATGATTTCCAAATTTTTATCAATTATATTAAATTTTATTTTTTTATTACTTTTTTCAAAATTGGAAAAAATCTTAAATCTTAAAGAATTATTTAAAAATAAGTTTTTCTTTTATTAAAAATTATAGCAAAATTCTAATAAATGATAAAAATATATATTTTGAATATTCGAATATCAGTATCTATACCCAAAAACTTAACAAATTCACTTTCCATACTAGTGAGGAAAAATGGAAATAAAAAAAATGTTTTCGGGCCAAAAATGCTCAAAATGTGTTATTCTGCACGGTAGAAGAAAAATTAAATTATTTTTTCTTCTAGAGTGCGAAAAGGTGAGTTAGTTAAGCCTACATTGTTACTTTTGAAACTTCCCAAAGTTACACCTGTAAAAAAATATGTTGAAATTGTTAAAATTGATTTACCAGACGAGTCAAAATAATAAGCAGTTCCTATCACTGGTAAGCCCTTGGGTCCTGGAATTTCCATAATATGCTTCCAAAATGAATCACATTGATTTGCGATTTTAAAAACTAGCATTAAAGTCACAATAACTCCCACTAATATCAGTAACATTTTGTTTTTCACTTAGTAACATCCGCTAATATATTCTCAGTGCGACTAACATTATTTTCAAGAGATCTACGTGTTTATATTGTTTTTTACCAGTAAAGAATTCTTATAATTTTTTGGTTATCTGAATATTATTTATAAATAATTTTTTTAAGGCAGTGTCAAATTATTATTTTTTTGTTTGTTTATGACCAGCCATTAGCCGTAGTGTCAAATTATATTTTATCTAAACTATTTAGCATTAATTTGTTGTTTCTTAATTCTTGACCTCGTAGCCCAAGTAAATAATTTTATACACGACTATCAAATTCCACATTCTATATTCATTTGTTCTCGAGAAATGACGAGGATATGTTTGCCATGAACTGGTTGATATGAAATTAAATGAATTCTTAAAAAAGTTGACAATAAAATACCTTATCGGTGCTGGGGAACTCACGAGAATATTATATTGGTTTCCCGAAATATGAACTTGATTTAATATATAGCACGCCACTGAAGCTTTTGGAATATTTTGTTTCTGTCTTCACATCGGTTAAAATATTTTACAGTTTTCGCGCATGAATTTGTTGAGGGTATGTTCTTTTCCTATCGTTTCTTTTTTAAAGTAAAGCCGATTGTGTAATTTTCCGCATTCTGAAACTCTCATAAAAATTGAACAGATGTGGAAAATGCACCGACATTTATTGGGTCAAAATTATTTACGTACTAATCCTCACAGTTTATTTATTTATTTTCCGCTTTATTTCTTTTAGAAATTACACAATGAGAATTTGGAATAAATTAAGGTACGAATTCTTGAATTCTTTATTCAATAAACAAAGTAAGATTTGTTTCTCGCGAGTTACTTGGAAACTATAAGAGATAATCGAAATTTGAAAAAATATTCAAAAAGGGAGAAAAAAATTTTCACTAAAAAACAAATAGGCTAGTCGGTATGGGTCATTTTAGACCAAAAGTACAAGTAATTGGCAATACGGCTGATTAGAGTATGTAGATTGATATAAAAAAAAAGTTTACCAGTCTATCGGTTTCCCAAATTGTAAGAAAAAAATTGGAAAACTTTTTTGGAAATTCTTCCATATTTCTCGCTGCGAGGAAGGTAGAGAAAAATAAAAAATATCTGCGTGTGGGGAATCTTTTACAATAAAAAAGGTTTTTTGCGTTTTTTTCGTCCGATCAATGGTTTGTCCGGAAAAAATTCGGTAAACTAAGTATGTGCTCCGCATCCGCGCGACTCTTCTGCACTTTCTAATTCGCGGATAAAAATATAAATATTTAATCAGTATTATTTTTCAATCTTTGGTATAGTGTAACCAATGTTAATGTGATGACCTTGAACTGTATTACAAATTTTATGCAGGTTAATTTTAATCCACTATATTAATTTGAATTACATTTGAAAAGCATTATTTCACAATATTCCAATTTATAAAAAAAAATTAGGCACGCCATTGGGCGGCTTTTTTCCTCCAAAGGGATTAAAGATATGGGTCATCACATTAACAATAGTTACACTATAAGAGTTAAGGTTGTAAATAATGAATAAAAGGTGATAAATTAATTTTTACATATTTTTTTTGCAAAAAGGTATGCAAAGAATTATATCGTATAATTATACAGTGCTTTTCAGATAAAAGTATCCACCTTTAATAAC